>JADRCD010210452.1:0-59348 GCA_019843815.1 Montemys delectorum
TTTAATTGGGCACTAGCAGAAGTATGATGGTCGACTGCTTCTGCCACCGTTGCAGATAGTTGATTTAAAACTGTGCCTGTTTGGACTGAGGTAGACATGGCGATCCCAACGGCAGTAGCTGCAACCTCGGTGACAGAGATCGCCGTTATAATGGCTGCGGTTATTCCAAAATCTCTTTTCTGTCTGAATAACGACAGAGTAGATGGGATTTCTACGGGAACGGGAACCCATCTTGGCACTTTAGCAACCATGGCACGCCTTGCCTGTTTGGCGGTCCAACACTGAGACATCATGCAGGAATCATTAGTACAATTTTCAAATGAAGAATTTGAAAGAATAAACAGGAAGGGGGGATAAACACACACCGGGGTAGGTGAAAAGTCAATTTGTTCTAGAATTTTATCAACCTCAGTAATTTCTAAAGTAGAATTATTATATATTTTCCAGGTTCCATCAGGTCTCCGGGTTGCTATCTTATGAAACTGATAAATTTTGGAAACGCCATTAAAGATGGCTTTCCCTGTGGTTCCACCCTGAATAAAGACCAACAGACTAAGATCTGTGCAACTACCATTAACTCCACAGAGTAACCACTTATGGAAAGGATGTACCTTGAAATCTTGAATAAACATCCCCTGTTTCATATCCTCCTCTCCTTCTGGGTCAAACCTCATATTAGGGGAGAAGGAAAAGGTCTTATCCTGGTTTGCCCAACTAGTAAGAAAGGACTGACAATCAGACCAAGGAGGAATGGTTTCTTCATTATCTAGACTACAATGGGGAGCTATCCTATGTTGAGAAGGATGTTCCTTATAAATGGCATTAGGTGATATAAAAGTACCATTGATCCAAATTGCCTTTTGCCAAAAGGTATTGCTTGTAATGATTATGTCTGTGTTGCTGGTATTTTGAGTAGAGTATAACCAGCCTCCTTGTTCGTCATCAAACATTCCCAAGGCCTGGCTTGCTAACTTGATACAGTCTCCATCGTCCTTGAATTGGAAACAGAGAGAGCCTCTCTCTACCAAAGAGCGATTCTCTCCTAAGGGTGCCCACATAGGGTCATATGGGAGGTATGGCAAACCCACAGTTTTATTAGTTATAAAAAGCTTAGGGAACACAACTGAATTATATCTAATTGGCATAGGCTTTGGATAGGCAGATAATATAGCCCATCGCTGTTCCCCCCATATACTAGGAACCCAAATCTGGAGAATCACGATGAGGACTGAAAACGTCTGCAGATGAGTCCTTCAAGGGGTCATCTTCAGATGCCACGAGTCGTCGCGTCAGTCGCTCTGGCAGCCAAAATGGGTTATCTTCGTCCTGCGGAAAAACACAAACAGCTCCCCTGGATCTTATTAAAATAGGATCCGGGCCTTTCTATTGGTCAGTCAAGACATAAAAAATTAAAAGTAAAGAGTGCTATACTCGTGGCACTAAGGGTAGAGCCTCCTCGACTCCTCCTTTTTGTTTATTAGATAAGATTTTAGTGTGCAGTGAGCCCGTTTTATGATGTCTTGTTTTTGAGGATTGTATGGAAATCAGACACAAGCCAGGATATTTCCACTCGAAGCCTACTTGTACTAGCTGCCAAATGGTATTTATTTGTTCTACTCAGCTGCATCACAGCAGCTGCTTCCTGCATTGGTTAGCGGGCTTCCAAGCTCTCTACACACTTTCATCCAAGCCTCTAGTTATATGGAGTAATAGTGGCTCGGTATTGCTTAGTGCACTGTTCATACACTAGTTGTTTGATCAGTGGCATGGCTGCATCTGGATCACCAAAGATTCTCTCTGCAGCTTTTACTAATTTAGCCACAAAGTCAGAAAACGGCTCCATGGTGCCCTGTAAAAAAATTTTTTTGTAAGATTTCTGCTTACCTCCCCTTTATTACCAATCTGATTCACCTGTTTAAAGACTTGCAATGGGCAACCAGTCTGTAGATTAATCTAAAAGTCTGTTTGCTAATCAACAGCAAAGCAACTTTGCCCCAAAGGCATATCCCTATCTCAAGCTTGATTCCCAGCTGCGTGATTAGTGTCTGCCTGTTCATTAGCAAATTAAAGTGAAAGAGGCTGTGATCCATAAGTATGGACTCAGCCAAGGACTTTATAACCTTAAAATCCAAAGTTCATGAAAACACTGACCCTGTGTATCTTGAAAAACTGGATAAACAAGTGACAATTCAATTCTAACTATAGAGTCGACAGTAGGCCCCGCATCCAGCTCTCCTTCTCTGACTCTACCGAACGCTCCTCCCCTATCTGTTCCAATGCTGCTTGTGAGTTCGCTGCGGGCCGGGAAGCCTCGCGGTTCTGTTTTAATGCTGCCTGTGAGTTCGCCTTCTGCCCCATTCCCAGCAACCTCTGGCGGCGGTGCTCAGCCAGGCTGGGTACAGTAGCCTGGCAAATGGTAGCACAGTGAGGCTCAGCAGAAGCGCCAGCCACCGGTAGGGCCACACAGCGGCCACCAGTTTGTCGCCATTCGCTATGAGTGCTGGCCCGGCCGCTAGGCCCGGTCGCAATCTCGGCCCAGACTGAGGAGACCTGCTGCCCCAGGCCCCGCCAGGCCGGGCTCTGCAAGGCACCACGTTGCCTACCACCGCCATCTTTCTTTCGCTTTCGATTTGGTGGCGGCGGTGGCTCCTCCCAGCAAGCTGCTTCCTCAACAGGACCTAGTTCTTTTAACTCAGAACTATCAAGCCCCAAAACCTCTAGTTCCTTTATCGGATAAAGAGATCTCTTTTCTAAGGCCTGTTTCTCCTTACATTTCTCTCCCAGGGCATTTTTTCCCTTGTCTCTCACTTCCACGGGCTGAGCGCCTTTGGAAGGGCCTGTCTTCTTTGGCATGCCTTTTCTTTTTTCTTTCTGAGCTCCTAATCTCTTATCTTGCTCTGTTTCTGACATACTGTCTTGTAGATCAAGACCAAACATGCCTCTCAGAGCTTACCTTTGTCCTGCAGTTCTAGACCCTCCCCGAAAAACGGGGGTCTCCTCAGTGATGCTGGTGATGGTGAAGTCCCGGGTTTCCGGCACCAAGTGTGGTCCGTGCTATCTTCCCGCCGGCAGGAATACACGGACACACACACAGGATCCTTCTGCAGCAAACCTTTATTACCATGTGGCGAGGAGAGAGAGAGCCCTGGACAATGCACTGTTTATATACACCCTGGAGCGGCATGTTCATCTCTGATTGGCTGTTTGCTCATTACCTCATGAGACGCCTCGGGATAGGCTGTGACTTGGCGCGTTTTGGCCCTAGCACATGCGCAGATGGGCTGAGACTTAGCGCGCTCTGGCCCTAGGCACATGCACAGACTACGTGTTAAGGGGAGAAGAAACCGGATGCCGGCGCCATCTTGTAATGGAGGCTGCCGGCTTAGTGTGGCTCTCTACAATTTTCTTTATCTACATGTTATACAGTATCTCCTTTCCCAGTTTCCCCTCTGAAAAAAATAAAGTAAAAATAAAAATAAACAAAAACAAAAATAAACCCCTGTTCCCTCTCCCCTCCCCCTGCTCCCCAACCCACCTTCTTCCTCTTCCTGGTCCTGGCATTACCCTACACTGGGGCAAAGAATCTTCACAGGGCCAAGAGCCCCTCCTCCTCCCATTGATGACCAACTTGGCCATCCTCTGCTATACATATGCTGCTGGAGCCATGAGTCCCACCATGTGTACTCTTTGGTTGGTGGTTTCGTCCCTGGGAGCTCTGAGGGTACTAGTTAGTTCCTATTGTTGCTTGTCCTAAGGGGCTGCAAACCCTTCATCTCCTTGGGTCCTTTCCTCTAGCTCCTTCATTGGGGACCCTGTACTCATCCAATGGATGGCTGTGAGCCCCTACTTCTGTATTAGTGGGATACTGTCAGAGCCTCTCAGGAGATAGCTATATCAGGCACCTGTCAGCCAGCACTTGCTGGCATCCACAATAGTGTCTGGATTTGATGACTGAATATGGAAAGGATTCTCAGGTGAAACAGTCTCTGGATTGTCCTTCCTTTAGTCTCTGCTCCATAGTTTGTCTCTGCAACTCCTTCCATGGGTATTTTTCCCCCTTTTAAGAAGGAATGAAGTATCCTCATTTTGGTCTTCCTTCTTCTTGAGTTTCTTGTGGTTTGTTGATTGTACTTTCAAGGCCTACTTTTAATGATAGTTCTGAAATGCTTTAACCTCCCTTCTACCCCACCACCCACCAGAGGTCATGAAAAGGAAAGGATACAGGGGAAGTGGACCTGTTAGAAATGGTTCTTTGGAACAAATCTTATCTGTGTTTCCAAGAAATCAGTAGTTCAGTTCACAGGAGTCAGCAGTGGCAGCTTGATCTACTCTCAAACACTTCACAGATATACATATACCTGTCATGTTGGGTTAGCAGGAGCCAGTGATGGCATGACCTAGCAGAGACAGCCAGACCTCAGCATTAGCAAGGCATGACTCAGCAACAGGGACCAGCAGGAATGCCAGGAGAATTTCTTGCTGTGTCTCACCAAAGTGAAGATCAGTGAAGGTGCAAGACCAAGAAACATTTACTTATGTAAGCAAGCCAAGCTCAGCCTCCATTAATATCTGTCCAGTCCTTTTTATACTCTCTCCAAACATCACATGTCCTCCATGGGTCTTGTCTTACCATGCTTCTTATTTCAGCTTGTGAGTCAGACTTAGCAAAATTCCACATGAGTCTGTCTCTGCTGACAACACTCTGCTAATCAGCCCAAGTCTGAGGAAGCTGCAAAAAAGCTTTAGCAATCCACCAGAATTTTTTTGTTGTATTTCTGCTATGGAGTCCAGGTAAATGGAGTTCTACTATGCAAAGTAAGGCAGACCAATATATGAGTGTTTTTAGGGAAGAATCCTTCATAGTGTGTCCTTTCACATGTTTGTTTTAGCAGAACATCCTCTCACCTGGGTCTTCTTCACTAAAACATTCCTTCATGAGTCTGTCTTAGCCTTTCACCTGCATCTGCTTCAGTGAAATGTACCTTCTTGTGTTTGCCCCAGGGGGGAAAAACATCCAACACAGCTGATTTTCCAAAGAACCTTAAGTTTCCATTTCACAGTCCATTAACATCAAGGCAGGGAATAAGGAAGTAGGCATGGCAGTCATGGTGCTGGAGAAGTACTTGAAAACTACATTCTGAACTGTAGGCAGAGAGTGAGGTAGAGAGGTTAGACCTGACACAAGCTTTTGAAACTTCAGAGCCCACTCCCATGAAATACTCCCTCCAACAAGTCCATACCTCCTAATCTTAATCCTATCCAAGTTCTACCTCCTGGTGACTCACCCATTCAAATACATGTGTCTATGAGGGTCATTCTTATTCAAACTACACAGGTACCTTTTGGATTTAAAGCCATTTAGCTATATTTTTCATTTATAAGGAATAAGAGGGTACTCAGTAGCTTTAAAAGACACTGGTCCTAGGACAGCCTGCCTAGCATTGGTCTCAGAGCTTGCACCCACATCTCACTGCTGTACATATGCAAGCCGCCCTTGTACAACTGATTCTGTGTCACACCAGAAAGTAATTTTACTAATAGGCCTTCAATATATACGGTCACTGAGGTGGAACTAGTTATGGATTTCACCTGTTGCAGGGCTTTCTATGCCTCTTACAATTGCTGTTCTAGCAATTGCTTTGCTGTATACAAAGTTTCTGCTTCTTTCCAAAAATTGTACTGGAATAGGTTACTTAAGGCATAGCCCATAGCTATATAGCCTTTTGAATTGGTGACTTCTAACAGGAAGAGACCCTGGGATAGTGGGACACATGGCTGTTTGGCCTACAAGAATCTTAGCCTGCTCAAAAATCCTTTTGAGCTTTTCTGTCCCAATTCCATATACAACTTATACAAAGGCTAGACAGCATAACAAGATGTGGTATGGAGATCTGTCAGTATCCTAAGCGTCCCCAGTGTTTGTAGCTTCCTTACATTTACAAGTACTGATTATTGTGGGTTTTCTCAATAACATTGCCAAGGACCATACACATATGACCAGACCATAATACCCAAGAATTTTTACAGCTGTGACTAGTCTTTGCACTTTGTGCACACTGATCTCCAATCCTCATTCTTTTAAATGCATTTGTATGTCTCTCTAACAGCTCTCTAAATCTGCAAAATGCTCAGAGGCTAACTGTAAGGTAACAGGCCTGTGGAAAATCACCCTGCCCCTGGCCTGCCCTGAAGCTCAGTCTTTAATGGCCAAACAATGTTTCAGAGTTAACAGCTAAGCAATACTTTCCAGCTCCACTATACTTTCCCAGTACCTCACTGCTCATGCTTCATTAGCTTATTGTGCATGCTCCAAAGACCCTATACAACTCCGCATGTCCTTCTAGTCCTCTGCTCTCTCTCTCTTTCCATTCAGAGGCAGCCTCCATTTTGAGGTTCTCCTCAACAAGTCTCTTATGTGATATTGTTGTGTGGTGTGACTTTGTGGAATTTTTTGCTTCCTGATGGCTATGAAGCCCTTCTGGTATAAAAACCCTTTCATTGGTTCCAAAACCTGGATAGGCTTTCTTGGTACCTATGCCTGTGCCTGTGCCCACCTCCTCAGGGTCTGAGGCATACCAGGACTCTATCCCTCATCTCACATCCACCTTCAACAGACTTACCTTTCAGCTCATTGATTGCTTAGCATCCCATCCACCAGTTGTAATTCAATATGTTTCTACTTTGGTTGGTGTAAATGATTCCTTGAGTCTAATGAAGTGACTGCTTAATGTAGTGACAACCCACTAAATGGTTTGGTCTCCTTCAGTACTCCCTGAGTTCAGGGAATTCCCTTGGCTTCAGGCTGCTATGACCTTTTTTCCACCCCTTTTTCATCCTTGGGAATGTTGACATCCATACTCTCTCATAATCACTTAGGATGTCTCTTAGAAAAGTTCTAGCCTTTCTACCTGGAACCCAACCTGAAATGTCCCAAACTCATTGACTTTTGCAATCAAATTTGACTCAATATCCCTTAGATAAGCAATCCAAATAGCAACATAGATCCAAATATTATTTGGGAATTTTACAACTGTTGAAAGTGATCAGGAAAATGGAAAGAGATTCCCTGTCCTAACCCTGCAAGTTCCTCTTATCTCTCCTCCAAGCCCCTTCTCTGTATGAGATACCCAAAACTCCTCTATAGCTAAACACCATGACTCTCTTGTCACCCAATTACATACAAAACACTACCAATTACATCACCCAGGCTCAATACCCACTCTTTCTCCAAAGTCTCAGGGGAAGTAAGCCTCTTATCTCTGACTTCTTAAGAAAAGGTCTTCTGTGCCTCTACTTTTTCCCTCTTTAATACTCCCATATATGCAGTTTAAAAGACAGACAGAGCCTACCAGTTGAATGGGGATCTCTGACTATTAACTCTCCAGTGGTTCCTCTTTACCCTATAGTACCTCACCCTATACTCTCTTCTACCATCCTCTCTGGGACCTCTCATTTCTCTATCCTCAAAGATGCCTTCTTTTCCATTCTTTTCAATACCCGCTTATGAAATATATTATCTTTACTTGGCTTGACCCAAGCACCAATGTTTTTATCCTACACACTGCACTATCCTACTCCAGGGGTCCCAGGACAACCCACATTTGGACAGGCTTCTGCCTCTGATTTACTTTCATTTGTCTCTTTCTGAATCTAAGCTTATACAATATGTAGATGATCTTCTGCTTTGTGGTCCAGCTCCACAAATTAGTCAGGCTGACACCTCTACTCTACTAAACTTTCTATATGGCCAAGTATATAGGTCTGACCTTAGAGGTCTCACCCTCTAAGTTCCAGCTGTATACCTTTCAGGCCATTACCATAGATATAAAATGCCTAATTCAGTCACTCACAGTCCCCACCACCAAGTTTATACTATTAAAATTTTATGCTTCTTAGGAATGGAAGGCATCTTATGCCCTTGCATGCTCTATTCCTCTCTTCTTTCTCACCCCTATTTGAGGTGACCCTTGGTGCCTCACACAAGCCCTCTTGTACTAATTGCTAAGCCTTTTCACAAGGATCAACAGGACCCCCCCCCCACCGAAACTGCTAATCAACAGGCTGAACTAATAGTTCTTGTCCATTTCTTTCAACTACCTAAGGGACTTGGCTGCTTTGAACAATGCATTTAATCTAACTCAAACTACTGATTTGACTCTCTTAAGGTATGTATAAATGATGTGTTTCTTCTGGCTTCTTCCACCTACCACATTTTATTCCAAATCTTAAGAGTCCACCACTTCAGCTGCTTCTTCCTTCTACCTACTTGAAGAATTCACCTCTCTTCTACTTAGTAAGTGTTTTCTCCTTGACTTTTTGAGCCTGCTATGTCCTGCAGGGTACCCATAACATGGCCATCTCTCTGTTATGCCCTCTAGGGCCCTACCACATGGGCAACTCTCTAGTTCCTAAGACATCTACTTCTCTCACTCTATTGGAACCTTCCCTGTTTCCTTGTCTCCTCCCCAACCCAGGAGCTGCTTAATAAGGCCCACGGCTTCTTTCAACCTCTGTGACCTTGCCCTCCTATCTTTCACATACCTCCTGGAAGTCTTGAAGCTTTTCTATGTGCTTCTATCTTGTCTCTTAGCTCCCACTTGGAACTTACAAAACTCCCTTTGGCACAACTTTTTGTGACACGTTTTCTCTTCCTTCATGAACTCAAAATTTATTAAAACCTCACTCTGTTATTACAAATTGTTTGACTTCACTATAGCCCAGTGATCAAAACTGGCATGCTCAATTTTCAAATTCTCTCATGGTAACAACTAATGAGAGAATTGTGCCACAGCACAAACAACTGATCCAAAACTGTTTTATGTCTCAATTTTCTTTTTCCTCTTTTTTTCTTTCTATATACACATGTCCAGGGTAGTTCTTACATATGAATGTTTAACATTCAAGAGACTCCCCCCCCCCCATCAACAGCCAATCCTAACAGGGTTTGGAAATTACTCTATAGCCAACTGTCAAAGGCTAATCAAGTACCCTATAACTCCCTTACCCATGTCTTCTTCACTAGGGTTTATCCCCTACACATGTTTTATGATAAAAAAAATACCATAAACAGTGACCTGAAACTTACAGAGGACAAATTTGGTATATAAGATCTATTTTTTATATACAGGAGGGATCCTCCTGCTTCTACATTCAAGACTCATGTGACACTTGATGGGAGGAGGGTGTCATTAGCAAACTGTAATATGACCTGTTCATTAGGTATCTCATGGGCATGAACAAAATTCAAAGAGCATACACCATACTCTTCCTACTTCTAGGTATAGAAAAATAGATGTGATCCAACATTTGTCAAAGTCTCTTATCTCCCTACCACCTTTCCACTTGGATGACTGATTGATCCCACTTCTCTGTCCTCATGGTCACTACTCCATCTCTTGTTTCAGACCTTAACATTTGCATATCAGCTACTAAATAACACTCTCTCTGGCCACTATGGAGAACAGTGGTTGTTTGTTTCTCCTAAATCAAACCCATAGCTACTATTCATGGCCTTACCTAATGTTCTATGAGACCCTTTCAACTCACTGTTCATTAACTGCTCTGAACCAAATATCTTAGACATGAGCACACTAGATTTATGGTCACACTGGATTCTTTAGACTATAATAACACTGTAATAATCCTCAACACTACTACTCAACCTCTATGCCCAAATGTTCATAACAACCCTACTCTTTGTGGTACTCAGATTTCCTTCTGCCTACATTTCAGGTGGTCTGGAACTTTTGCTCTAGTGTTCCTCTGGCTTAAGTTAGGGCTGATATCCAGCCTTACTGTTATTAATTCCTATCTTCATCCAAAACCTCCAATGAGTAGCTCAGATTATTCTCAGTCTTCAGGGCTACTGTAGGACTATAAAATCAACAAGGATTAGTCTACTAAGAGTGTAGAAGGGTGTTATTTGCCTCTTCCTTGGGGAGAAATGTTGCTTCTATATCAAACAATTAAGTATAGTAAAGGACAAGATCTGACAACTAAACCATTCTACAAAAACATCCAGATGCTTCTGGCCAATGGATAGTTGATAGTCTAATACAGAATGGAATTTTCCCTTTTTTTAGCCTGTCTTTCTCCTCCTTTTCTTAATGTTACTAATTGTTCCCTGTCTTATAAACTTCCTGCCTAGATTTTTCCAACAGCAAATTCAAAAGATTTCTAACCAGTCCTTTAATCGGTTGTTATTACAGGATTATCAGCTCCTGGCTGTGGAATCAGAGGCCCACTCCAATGACTTAGCAGGAAGTAGTCTAAGGATAGTGTCACCCTCTTTCCTGACCCCTGATTATCAATAGGAAAGAAAGCAGGGGAAGGAATTTATTAACGTTATGTTATCTATATAACAAAACTTTTTCCAGAAGATGGGCAGGACAAGGCAACATCCAGAAGCACCATCCCATACCAAATAGGGGTCACTAAGGTAATCTTGCTGAAACACCCTGAAAATCATCTGTTCTAAGCAAGTGTTAGATAATTCCAGAGGTTTACAACTAAGAAGATACTGAAGTCAAATATAAGCCAGAATTAATACAGCATGGAAAAGTTCCATCCACTTGTATCAGATGCTTCCTCTACAGATTAAAGTTTGGTACAAAGCATGGATGGGAGGTACCAACTTAAATAGCTTCCTGTAATCCTGCCGTTCTCTCTGAGCCATTCTGCTTTCATGTCCTGAAACTCTTCCATAGAGTTTCACTTCATTTCTCTATACCTGATAAATTCAGTGAGCCTAACTTAATCTGTTCAGTCCTACTCGAGGCCAAAAGTGAATATGATATGGCTTTCCTCTGTTTCATCGTCTTGCTCCCTAGGTCAGAGAAACTCTGAATTGACACTACGCCTGAAGCTATTCCCCTGCCATCCACCATAGCTTGGTGTTAGAGGTGTTCCTGGCTGGGAAAAACATCTCCACACCTAGGATAACCTTTTATTGGAGAGAACTGTACCCTCCTTAGTCACAGGTATAATCACCCACCCATGGAACAGGCTTGACTGCCTTCACCTATATTGTTCTATCATTGATGTCTTCTGTGAACTGTGGCTCAGGCTTTAAAGGAGTAGTTCTCAACCTGTGGGTTGAGACCCCACACACATATCAGATATCCTGTATATCACATATATACATTATGATTCCTAACAATAGCAAAATTATAGTCATGAAGTAGCAACAAAATAATTTTATGGTCAGGGTCACCACAACATGAGGAACTACATTAAAAGGCTGCAGCATTAGGAAGGTTGAGAACTACTGTTTTAAAACTATCCAGCTCCTTAGCATACAACTTAGCTTTCTATCAGTTCTTTCCTTAGGAACATCAGCATGATATAAATCCTATCACATTTGCCTTCAAGTAACCCAGACACACCTTTTCCTCTCTTTTATCTATTTTTGTACTTCCCCTATCTTGTTCTTTTACTTTTTGAACACTCTACATGCTGGTCTAAATCATTGATAACTGTCAAAGTTTTTCCTACTTTATAAAGATCCTGCCCCCAACAAAGTGTTCAGCAAAACTGCAAAGCTCCATACCAGTCTCAAGGCAACATTTTCTTTAACTTCTCTGTGAACACAGTTCTATCCAGTCCAGAGGAGAGGGGTTCAAACACAACTTTCCTTCTTCCTAGTTCCCCTCAATAGCACCTGTCACTCTTCTATGGTTCTCCAGCCTCTGGTATTTATGGGGACTTCAGATGATAATAACCAAGTGTTCCTAGTGGCTCATCCCTTCTTCGCTTGTGCTGCATTTGCCTTAAGGGTGGATAGATAGCTAAGCTCATTACGCTTTTTCTTCCTCCACAACACTCAGACTGATCCCATCTGTGCTGGTTTCCCACAACCTCAGAAGCCAGGTTGAGACATGCTCTTTCATTGCTTGTTTAAGTCTTCCCTAATTTCAGCAGTGGAAGCACTGAGTATTTCCTAATCATCCTTGTTACTTGCCTTGGCCCATGATTAGTGTCACATCTGCATGCTGGATTACAGGTTTTCCCTCTTTTGATACTAAAGTTTGGACTAGAGAGGTATCTATTATTGCTTTTACCATCTCTCTTTCATCTTCTCGTTTACATAATTTAGTTGCCTAACCAGAGAAGTTAGCACAGAGGATGCTAGCCACATCTTCCTTTATTGCTGTTATTTCTCCTTTACTTGAACAAGTTCCTGCTTTACACAAACAAGTTCCTGCTTGGCCTCTATCTCAGTCTCAGGTGCCTTTTTAAATATACACAACAGTGACCAGGGAACTCTACCAGTGCTTACCAGCACTCTTGCCTCTTGTGCACTAATCTCAAAGACAGGAGAATATATTCTAAACCTTTAACTGCTCTCAGGGCATCTCTGTATTCATGTGGTAGACCTCACTCATAAAGCAGGCAGGTAACCCTTTTTATACAGATGAATACAGCCATCCTGGTATTCCTTCCACAGATACTCCTAAGCCTCATAGATCAGCATTAGTTGTGTTTCTCATTACCCACAGCATGAACTATTCAATTGCTGTCATAACACAAAGGCCCATTAACATACACAATACAGAGAAGGACAGCTGTATCTGAATTTCCACCACAGATGTTCCTGCCTCAGGCTTCTCAGCCTTAGTGACATGTGAAGGGACTCTAGCACATGGCTCCGGCAGGCCTTCCCTTCTCCCTCATTTCCTTGACTTGCTATAAACTGTTAGGTTACATTCCTAAAGCTAGCCACTAAGGTCTATTTCCTTATTTGGCCAGTTCCTTCTCCTAAGGTTAATTACCAAGGTCCAACTATTAAAGTGTTGAATTTCAGAAATCAAAAGCCCCCCCTTTGGCTCACCTAATTAATATGTCCAATTAAAATTAAACACCTCATCCTAACACAGAGTTTCCGCTTTTACGCTTCTAGATCACCATTTGCCTATGGGCCATGTCTGTCTTCTCTCTATCCAGAAGCAGTCCTTTGACCTCCTTTCAAACAAATACTTCTTCCTCCTCCCTTGTTCCTTTCCCCTTCTCCCTCATCTTTTATCTCCTGTTTTTGTCTTCTATTCCATGTGCTTTGTCCCTTGGGGCAAATAAGTCTCCTTTGTGATGAGAACTTTATCTTGGGGTATCCTGAGCCAATACCTTTCCCTTTCAACATGCCTTGCAACCCGTAGCCAGGACAGTGCAATCACTCTGCCTCAACCCATCTTAGGTTCTGTCAGGTTCCTGTTTGAGCACCAATTATTTGTTATCTCACAAAACTTTTCCTAGGGAGACACAACACAAATGTCTACTCACTGCAGCTAGGCATCTCATGATAGACCAAAGCACGGATATTACTACAGTCTAGCTTGGAGAACCATTAGTTTTATTGGGATTAGATACAGAAACATAGGTAAGGGGTTATTTACAGGAGCAGAAGTGACTCAAAGGCAGCTGTATCACGGAATCCCATCTGAGTGTGGAAGCTTGAAGCACATTACATAGTCTACAAGCAGTTCAACAGGTTGAAGAGTGTCCTCCAGGGGCTCTAGTTAGTCTAAACCTCTTTCCAGGCAGCTCAGCTGGTTTCTTGTTCTTTAAGGCAGCTCTGCCTGCCCTCAGAGTCTTCCCTGTAGCTTTTCTCCTCTAAGAGTACTCTTCGAAGCTCACTTTTCTTTCATCTTACAGGGACTCTCTGCTTTTATTGTTTACTAAGGCAGGGAGGGACCTACAGAATGTGGTTGGCCAGTTTCAGGGACTTTCTGAAGCTCTTTTGAGTTGTTTACCTTTCTGCTTGAGGAGTTGCCCTGAAGGATGGAATGTTTCAGTCATGGAGAAAACTGTTACATAACATGTACACAGAGAAAAAAAATACTTTACATACACACAAAATGTACGCATGTAAAATGTATAAATATATACATATGTACACATATACACATGTACAAACATTAACATAACTATATACACACATAATAATAAATGTGTATGCACAGATTATATGTATATATGTGTATTGTTATGTTTGTATACACATATATTTTTGTCCATGTGCATATGTATATATTTATTTGTATGTACATGTGTATGTTGATTTGTGTATATTGTCTGTTTATATATGTACAAGTGTATACCTATATGTATACAAGGGTATATTTATGTTTATGTGTGGACATGTGTATATTTTGTGTGTTTAGAAATTTGTATGCTCATGTTGGTATGTGTATGTGAGTATATTAATACTTATTTGCACATTAACATTTATATATGTGTCTACATGGTACATTTTGTGTGTATATGTGGATATTTATGTGTGTATACACTTGTAAATTCATGTGTGTATATGCAGACATTTATACGTGTGCACATGTGTATATTTATGTGTGCGTTCATGTGTATGTTTATGTATTTATATGAATGTTTATGTGTCTGTGAATATTTGTATATTTATATGTGAGTATATGTGTATTTTATGTCTATATAAATGTATATAATAATATTTGTGCATTTATATATGTCTATACAAATATGTATATTTATGTGGTTTTGTACATATTTATTTTTGTGTATAGATTTGCATGTGTTTGGTTTTATATGTACATATTCATGTTTTTTGTGTGTTCATGTATATATTTATATATGTATATATATGTATATATATATATACACGTGTCCTATGTATGTGTGTACATAGGCATGTTTATGTGTATATGCACATGTATGATTATGTGTTTAAACATATATGTTCATAAAGGTATATATTGGTATATATTTATGTGTACATACAGGTATATGTTTATGTGTATACATGTGCTTATTTACATGTGTACACGTACATATACATATATGTGAACTTGTATATACTTATGTGTGTACATGTTTGTGTGTATGTTTATATTTATTTGTGTATATATATGTGTGTGTGTGTGTGTGTGTGTGTGTGTGTGTGTGTGTGTATTATGCCTCCCTGTGATTTCAGAAAGAATATTCAATCCGAGGCTTTGCCTGAACACAGTAAAAGGATATCTCTTTGTAATCTTGTGTTATTCCCTTGTAATATTGACTATCATCTCTACATATCTGTGTTATTTTCCAATTTATGCATTTATCATTGGCCCCTCTTGCTTTGCTCCAAGTACTATGAGTGAAAAGTATCATTTTACTTGTTTTATAAGGAGTCATTATGTCAGTGCTTATACATTTTTGATGAGCAAATGAATGAGTGAATGATTGAATGAATGAACAAATTCTCCTCCACCAAACATTTGATGCACATTTTACAGGTTACATGCATATCTAAGTGAGACTGAATTATGCCTTCAGCACCAGAGGCTAGAAGCTGGTCTCACAGAATTGTGGATTTTCCTCACCCGAATATTTCATCTTTAAGGGAAATGATTCTGTGCAGCAAAGGCAGCTTGGCTGAAGTCCCCAATGGGAAACTGGATGACAGAGATTCCAGTGTTCCTACCTCTTAAAAAGGTAGCCCTGCCCGCATGTGGCTAAGGATTACATCCAATTCCAAATTCCAGACTGCACTTGGGGCATTGCACACAACCGGTAAATACCCAGAGATCATCACAACAGTGCTGTGATTGTTTGGGCAAGGAAAGGATACCCGTAAGCTTGAGAGAAGGCCTGGTATTTTAAGACCTTCGTCAGAGGTTGTTCTAATTTGGGACTGATGGAATGACAAAACCCCTACTTCACTTACACAGTGTGGCCCAATTTGGAAGGTTTTGTCATTTCTTAGGCCCCTACTGCTGTCCACAAGCAGCCCTCATTTTTTTTTCACTATTTAAAATGCTACCTTCCCCACTGATAATAAGCCGGCAGCCAGAAGCCATCTCTGTGATTCTAGAATGACAGTTTCTATAGAGAAAACTTGATGATGTGAAGAGAGCTCTGAAACAGAAGACCCATGGATATCCAGCCAGACTTACATGCTCTTACTGGCCCACAGCTGCCTCTCACGTAAGGAGTGGTTTGAATTTGATGGTGACTTGGGAGTTGGGAGGTTAGAATCTGACCCTGATTCAGCTGCTATTTTGCAGTGTGAGAGCCTATTAAGACCCTTTATTTCTGCAAGTCTTGGTTTAGCATTCACACATGATACATTTGGAGGTGCTAGGGCTTAAGGTCATGCTAAGTGTGTAGGTTCCTTTAAGCTACTTCATTACCAAGCAAAAACAAATATATAAAGCATTGAACCAAACCTTCCTAATAATGATCATTCAATAGTGACCTGTCCTGTTTTGACATTTTTCTTCCTTTTGTAGACCATTCAGAGAACTGCTTCTTTCTTTAAAATTGCATTTGCCTATCACTCAGAAGCCAGCCCAAAGTTAATACAGTTACAATAAAATAGTCAATCAGAGGACATTTTAGTCTTAAAGAACTACATACACTCAAAGGCACCTCAAATAGAGAGAAGAGTCAAGTGCCAAATGTTCCTCAGTCCTGGTGCTGCACTCTGGCAAGTCCAGACTGTGGTGAGGAGATTCATTGGAGGGCCCAGAGTGGAAGGAATGTGACTTTGCTGCTGGTCTAGAAATTTTGGCAGCAGAACATTTAACTCTTCTGTTTTTCACATGAAGAAAGACAGTTGAGGAAAAGCAGGCGTATAACAATGTGTTTTGAATGGTCATGACTTGTAAGGTTTTGGCTCAATGCTTTATAAAATTGGTTTTGCTTGGTGAGGCTTATTCTACCAAGAGGGAAATCAGGACTGTGAGCCAAAATACCTTAACTGAACCTATGCAGCTGGAATGACTAGGGCTGAATCTATGTTACTCTTTATTACAAAATTGTCTGTCCTAACAACAACAGCCATAACAAATAATAATAACCAAAGTGGAAGGAATCAATAAGAAGTGATGGAAACTTCTCTGGACCTGAGGTCTAAAGTCCTCCAATTTATTACCTTGGTCACCTTGGGCAAACTATTTGACTACTTTGACAGTATACTTCCGCATGACAAGAGAACAATCAATCTTTACTTCACAGTATAATGTTAAGGGACTGTGTGGAGCAAACGCTTCCTGTTGGTGCCTAACATGTAATAAATGCTCAGTAAAAGTCACTGTTTGTGTCATTGCTCCTGGTAGTGCTTCCATCCTCCCTCCAGGATTGTTACAAAGCTGACAGGAAGAAAAGACTAGGAAAGTTCTACTTGCTGTGTGCCTGTCAGTAATCCCATTTGTTACAATTATAGAAGTCAAAGAGAATGAATTTATTCCAGCTCAGACCCCATTCCTCCTCAAAATGGTTCAAATTCTTTGCTCTGCTGCCAACAGTGATGACGAGCAAGAGTTTGACTCAGTGCCCACTGTGAACGACGTCCTTCAACATCTCAAAGAACTGTGTAGCAACTGCTTTTTCTGAGCTTATTTTAACATCAGAAGGACTTTGAAGCTGGGTTTTAACATTTAACATCATTATTTAGAGATGGTGCTTTTCAATGAATATAGGTTTGTAACATAGGGCATGGTGGGAAGACATGACCTTGGATGCAAACTAATTCTGTTATTTGTTGCTGGTTTTGAGAACAAAAGATGTGCATTGAAAAAATATGGGAAAATGTAGAAATATGTGGAGAAAAATTTAGAACATCCATAGTGCAGTCAATCAAAAACAAAGAATGCTTATAGTTCAGTGTAATTTTTACTTGGTTCTTTATTCTGTATTGTCCTTGTACATGTACTGCATAATTTTGCTCATACTTGTCATATAATCCATATTTTCCATAATTTTTCACTACCAGAATATGACTTCACCTCATTTGTTGTAGATTCCATTTTTATCTTTATGTCTTTGAATGCTGTCTCTGCCTCTCTCTATGTCTCCCTTTCGTTCTCTCTGTCTCTCTCTGTCTCATTCTATCTCTCTCTGTCTCTCTCTCTCTTTCGTGTGGGTGTGTCTCCAAGCCCAGAGGAAGATGTTTAATCCCTTGGAGCTGAAGTGAAGAGCAGCAAGTGCTCTTAAGTATTGAGCCATCTCTACAGTCCATAGATGCTTTTTGTAGATGCTTCATATTCTAACAAAGAAGCACAAAGTGCAACATATTTAATCAATTCCTTTTAATTGTTCAGGTTTTTCTAATTTTCATTAATCTTTACCCCTGTCTGAGGCAAGAACTCTAGGCTGGCCATAATATCTGCCTCTACCTCGACAGTCTTGGGATCATAAGCATCTGCCATCATGCCCAGCACTCCATTAGTGTACGTCAATACATATATCTAATTATTTTTTTTTGAGTAGAATCTTAAAAATGGGAAATAAGAGTCAAAAAGAATGGACAAGTTCAAGACTTCCTAGAAGGCTTCAATTTATCAGTGTCTACAGTCCTTCCTAACAACTGTTGAGTGACACTCTCTGGTCACTGCCAAGTATAACTGGTTTTTAGAACTTGTTGATTCCATGGAAACAGAAGGTTTCGAAGGAAAGCGATCCACCATCTTGATTTGCAGTGCTGACTACATGCAGCACTTCATGCTCTTTCGTCACTGTGTTTCCTTTCCTGAGTAGTCTGCCAGTGTTCTTTGCTGGACAGACTTGATTAATGGTGACTCTGCTACCCCTACTGCAAAAGATGCCAAACCTTGCATTCAGCTACATCTGGTAGGAGACCAGGTTCCTGCAACACTAGTAAGAGTCTGTGACAGCTCTGATGTTTCAGTAAAACCAGAAAGGGCAGAATGTCTGTGTTTTATTACAATATGGGAGAAGCTGGATGGATGAACCTCTGCTATTAGATTTTTATGCTTTGTCACTTTCAGTGCCTCTTTTCTTAAATGCTGCTCCAGCAGGAGGGATAAATGGGCCTGACCTTTCTTTAGTATTTGCTTTTGGCCTACTGCTATGTGCAACACCAGTGGCCACATTAACAGACTGGACTGTAGAGATGAGAATTGGCTTTGAAGTCAGGCAGATCTTGGGCATGTCTTAACCTTTTAGGAGTTTACTTTCCTCTTCTATTTTTTTTTGCAGCATAGGTGACAGTTCTAACCCTAAGGAATGAATGTGTTCCTGGTTTTGTGGTGTTGATGTTCAAACCCAATGTCCCATGCATGCAAGCAATCACTCTATTCAGCTTCCAGAGTGCAAAACAGTAAAAAGTGCTTGTCCCATCACAAGACTCTTCTCTCCAGAATACCTAAGCTGATTCCGTGGATTTCATGCTGAGCTGGTGCCTAGCACAAAGTGGAATCAGGGTAATCAGACTAAACCTTCCTGAGTATTTGTAGTTACTGCTCAAGCAGACTGCAAGCTGGCCTTCTCTGAATCTTTGTGGCCATTCCTCCCACCGTGGAATGGCAGTTCTCTTCTGGGCCAGCGGGAAAAGTGCTGGACATCATTCTGATACACGAGGTCAGGGCCATCACTTTTGTCTTCTCTTTTGAACATAATACCATAAGCATTTTCCCTTTACAGTTTGATGCCAGTCTGAATCCAGCCACGCTCACTTGCTAAGAGATCATAGGCAAGCTGCTTACCTTTTCTTTGTCCTAGCTTTTCGGTCTGTAAAATACAGATAATAAAATGCTGCAGAGTGAATGCTGTGCCTCTCTATAACTTGTGTGTTGAAATCCTAACACTATCCCTATACGATATTTGGAGGCCTTTAGAAGGCAATAGGTCAGCAGGGCAAAGCCCTTGTGAATGGGATCAATGTCCTTATAAAAAACATCCCCAGACAGCTGCTTTGTCCTGTCAGTCACAAGAAGACAGTGAAAGGATGGAATCTGTGCACTTGGAAGAAGTCTCTTCTCAGACACTCAACAAGCTGGTGTCTCGATCTTGGGTTTCTTAGCCACCAAAACTGTGAGAAATACATCAGCATTGTTTGTAAGTCTCCTAGTTTTTGTTATAGTAGTCCAAACAGTCTAGGACATATACTTGGGGGGTGGGGGTTTCTAAGAGTTAAATGAAGTAATTCATGGGGCTCTCTTAGTACAGAGCCTGGAACTTGCAAACCCTCTTATCTATTATTGATATCTGCTACACTTCCATGATAGCCATCCTGATAGTGATATTATATAATTAAACTGAACAGATGTATTCCTATATATGATATTAGATATTTATGGTTATTTTTCTATTTTTAAATATAAATTTACAAAATAAGTCATGTTTCAGTATTCAGGAAGCTAAGTTAGGGGATTGTCATGAACTGTAGGTTAAGCTGGACTACATAGGGAGTTCTAGGCCAGTCCAGATTGTAGAGTAAAGCACTGTTTCAGAAAACACAATAAAAGAAGCCATCTTGTAGTTTGTAGTGTAGAGAGAAAAGCAAAGCAGTGAATTTAAAACTTTGGGCTGGTTAGATGGCTCACAAGATAAAGCTAATCACTACCAGACCTGGCAACCTGAGTTTACTATATGAAACCCAAGTAGTAGAAGAAGAGAACAACAGGCTTCCCCTAAATGTGTCTGACTTCTACATGTGAGCCAAGCATGCCTGTGTTCATGTACACATACAATCACAAACAAAATAAAATTTTTAAAGTAATAAAAAGAATCAATATTGAAGTAATAATAATGTATTTAAATTATATTACAGGCCATGATTGGTGGTTATTTCTAGGATCCTAGCACTTGGAAGGCCAGCTGAGGCCAGTCTAAGCTACAAAGGAAGTCTGTCTCAAAAATATTTTCTTTAAAAAAAAAAAAAAATCTGGTGACACACACCTTCAATCCCAGCCCTTGGGAGGCAGAGGTTGGTGGAGGTTGGTGGATTTCTGAGTTCAAGGCCAGCCTGGTCTACAGAGTGAGATCCAGGATAGCCAGGACCATACAGAGAAACCCTGTCTAGAAAAACAAACAAAACAAAACAAAAAACCAGCACTTCCTAGACATATGATTGGCTAATTGCCCCACCTGAGAAGTCCTACATGAAATGTCCTTATCCGAAGCACAGCAATTCTAAAGCTTTGCTCTGGGATCCTCCTGGCAAAAAAAGCCAAATCAGCTTTTCCCCTCTAGCAGTGAAGAATCTCTGATACAGCACAGCTCAGGGCCAACCCAGCAGTTTTTAGATACCATTTGGAAATATCCAGTAGAGCAAATGTCAAGCCATGTCACCTGATCTAGAGTTTTTGGGACAGAAGTTTCTGCTGTAGTCTTTCAGCTAACAAAACTCAGAGCTAGCAATAGCAATTGAAATGTTAAGTGACAATAGATTATAACTGGCATGTGAAAAGGCTGTTAAAAAAAAAAGAAAAACAGAAAAAAACAGTTCTGTTTGATGTTTAAAGAATTAATGGCCTCATTTTAAAGACAAGGAAACTGAGGTTCAGAGAGGGTAAAGTTTTCCTTCAAGGAAACATGATCCAAGTCTGTGGCTCTAAAGACACAGCTTTCCCTGTGAGCACAACGGGATCTCTTTCAGATTAATTACCATGTATTAGTGCTCACTGCTAGGCACTGGAACACAGAGCTGGATGAAGTAGACAGGCAGGGGTATTAATCACAAGTTCTAGTCCTAAGGTTGATGAGTGCCCAGGAGAAGTAATTAAGTCATGTGGGTGGTTCATTTTATTTGTAGTACTTATGACTAAAAGCCATCATTAATCCTTTTAGGAAGAGGCAGGGGTTGGTAGATTGGGGATATAAACAAAGGCCGGTAGGGAACTAGGGAGAGATGAACTCCCACTCAGAAATCCAAGTCTTAGAGGATGTGGCATTTTGGTTGGGGTTGAAGAACCAAAAGAATACAGGGGAGGGGCATGCCATGTCCACTCCCTTCCTAAATACAAGTAAAAATAGAAGCTTGGTCAGTTCTTGCTAAATTTTTGTCTTCAGAGAGGTTACATGGCCCTCTCATTTTGCCCTCTGTTTCTTACATAGGTAGGCCTATATAAAAACACCCAGAAACCTCACATTGAAAAACAGAAAATTCACCCAAAACACACACCAGTATGCATGCATTAATATCTTAAACATATCACATGAAAATATAAGTTCTTATATTTGCGGACTCTCACATACAATCTTCACAGAGAGACTTACAAATGTGTTTATGCTTTCATACACAAGCTCCAACATATCCTCTCCCCACCCACTACTCACTCAGGCAAATAAATGCATGCTTTTGTTAACACACAGGAGTTCACACACAAATCTCATCTTGCCTGTCTGGTTAGAGAATGACTAATGGGAAATCATGCACAAAGGCAAGCGTGCTAGGAGAGGCCACGACTGGGTTTACAGTGAGGCTGGTGGGATGGAATTAAGCCATCAGATGACAAACTTGTCCTGCCAGGCGGCACCTAAAAGTTGCTCAGCTGAGGCTACAATGTCAGGCAGCATTGGATCCTGGGTGATGGTGCAAGTTTGCCTGCCTGATTTCCAACTTCCTTCAGAGCTTAATGTCATCCAGGGTCAAGCTCTGTTATCAGCCCAACCCCAATGCAGGCAACAGGCAGGAATCTCTGGGGACTCAGAGGCGGTGCGGGCTGCTTTCCAACCTTAGGCTTGTCCTGACACAGTGCAACCCCAAGTGGTTAGCATTAATGACGGTTTACAACGGTGGGCCAAGCATTGGGTTAAGCCCTTCATGTACATGACTTCATTTCACAACTCTGTGAGGGGGATGGGGTGTGTCCTCTCATCTCACCATTTAAGTGGTTAAGAAAACTGCTGGAGCCACAAAACCACTCAGCAAGAGAGACAAGGAGTTGAAATTCAACCTGGTCCTATTCTATTCTTTCCGAGGTTCTGGGCATAAAGTGTGCATGAGAGTTTGTCTCCTCCACACCCTCTGTGCTCACGATGGGGCTCCAGGCTGTCCCATCCGGCTTAGTGCAGGGCCAGGCCATCAGCAGGTGCTTAGTCTGGGCACAGAGGTTGGCTTGCTGAAACTGTCAGCAAGAGCTTTAGTTTTACCATCTCTGAAATGGGGGTGGCAGCGCTGACCCCGCAGGGCCGAGGCCAGCTGTCTTGAGCAACAGAGTGAGAGCGGAGCTCCATCTATATCACAGCCGCCGCCACCGTCGCCCATCGCCGGGTAGTAACCCAGTCCCCACCCGAGTCCGGGTGCGGCTCCCACGCCTCCATTGTTCAGAAGGGAGGAGACGCTGCCCACAGGGGACTCCCCGCCCCTGGCCCAGCTCGCAGCCCAGTGGAACAGATGATTTGGCCCGGAGTCTGCCGCGCGGGCCGCGTCCTTTGTCTGTTCGGCGGCGTTGGGCGCCCAAGGCCCGCGCCCTGCTCTGTAGGTAGACAAAGCCGGAGCCGCAGCGAACCCAGCCGGCTCCAACACCTCTCGCGCCTCCCGACGTCCCGCCCTCTTCCCTTCGAGTCCTCTGATTGGTCTGCGCCGTTACAAAGAGGTCGGGAAGCGGGCGGATCACGTGGGCAGACGCGGCTTCCGATTGGTCAGGCTTCGCTGCCTATCGAGGAGGGCGGGCAGTGCGCGCTCCGCCCAGTCGCTCCCTCCGTGTTGAGGCCCGCCCGCGGGGCCGGCCGCCTGTCAGAGGGAGGTGGCGATGGTGCTCTTGGTGGCGGCGGCGGCGGCGGCAACGCTTTCCTTGGTCGGACGGCAGGGAAGAGAAGATGACTGACCGATCGACTGAATGAATGAATGAATGGCGGAGCCGAGCGCGCCATGAGGAGCCTGCCGAGCCTGGGCGGCCTCGCCCTGTTGTGCTGCGCGGCCGCCGCAGCCGCTTCTACAGCCCCGGCAGGGAATGTCACCGGTGGCGGCGGGGCCGAGGGGCAGGTGGTCCCGTCGCCCAGCCCGGGGCTTCGGGACCAAGTCAGCAGCCCCTTCCCTAAGGCCGCGGCTCCCACGACGCAGGCCCCGCGGACCGGCCCCCCGCGCACCACAGTCCGCAGAACCGGGGCTACAACCCCGTCAGCCGGCTCCCCGGAGATCTTCCCTCTCCGCACCAGCGCGCAACCCGCCGCCACCCCCATCCAGGTTCTGGACCTCTCGCCCGCCACCCCATCGGAGGACGGACACACTCCCACCACCGAATCACCACCCTCCAGACCCGCGCCCACCACCCTTGCGAGCACAGCTGGCCAGCCGCCGACCACCTCTGTAGTCACCACCGCTCAGGCTTCCAGCACTCCAGGGACCCCGACTGCCGAGTCCCCCGACAGAAGCGGTAACAGCAGCAGAGTCCCGCCCACCGCACCTGTCACCGAAGCCCCTGCTCCTCCTCCCCCAGGTGAGTCTCTGCGCTTCCTAGTCCTCTGGACCTTCCCCCAGGCACTGCCTATTTACACACCAGCGTCGACACCCTGGCCGCTTCTTGCCCAAGAGCTTCCCAAGGGAAGATCCAAGCTCCAGCTAAAGTAAACCCCCCAGTCCCTCCAAATCTAGAAAATCTTTTGTCCCCCAACCTAGTGCCGTGCTCCATCCAGAGAGAGCTGCTGCTTTATGGAGAGCTTAGGGTCTCTTCCTAAAATAGGGTTTTCTGGCCTCTGTCAGAGTCCCAGAATGGACACAAACTTTTGTATTGGATCTTCCGAGAAGGCCACCCCACCTGGGATATTTGGGGGAAAGTTTGAAAGCTAGAATGGTGCTTTATCAGTGCTCAGGTAAAAACCTTTAAAGGATTCCTCCAAAGCTCTGGTTTCCTTGTTTGTTTCTTTTTATTGATGTAGTTAATAGATATTGGTGTGTACGAGTGTTTCTCATTCTCTGTCTCTTTCTCTGTCTCTGTCTCTCTGTCTCTGTCTCTCTCTGTATCTCTGTTTCTCTCTCTCTCTCTCTCTCTCTCTCTCTCTCTCTCTGTGTGTGTGTGTGTGTGTGTGTGTGTGTGTGTGTGTGTGTTGGAAAAGATGAAGAATGTAATTTGCTTACAAACAGGCCACCTCAGGCCTAAAATTATAAATAAAAACGGCATTGTAGTCTGTGGGTGTTTTCTCTGCAAATAAGTAGATTTTATAGGTCATTTGGGACAGGTGTGTAAGTAGGTTGAGGAAGTTTATAAATTAGGTTAAATCCCTTTCTTGCAACCCTTCATCCTGTCTCAGTTCCAAGGTCGGTGCTTGGGCAAATGCCGTTTGAGCAGGGATGCCCAGTTTGGCCGTTTTAAAAACTAGGATGTTCCTCACTGCTGATGCTGACTTGCCAGTTTCTGTCTGAGCTCACAATAGGAAATGCAGCTCTTCGGCTGGTGAAAGTGTTCAATCAAAGTTAAGATACAACTGCTGGTTGTTCACTCTTTTGCATGTGAAATAGCTCAGGAACTCAACCAATAAGGCCTACCTCTTTAAGAAATTCAGCAAGTTTCTGAGATCTTTTGCTTTGCATTAGGATGGAGATTTGCCCAGAGCACTTACTTGTCTAGCTTGATCTGATTGTTGACCTAATTCTTAGGCTCAGTGGTTTACTGTAGAGTCAGGTATGAAGTTTGGACTATAATTGAGTTGGTAGAGGATTTTCCCAGATGGTTAAGTCTTGAATTATGTTGGAGCTTGGCAAAGGCATAAGTAGGAATGCAGATTATTCACCCCCAAAAGCCACATTTGGATCTCTTTTAGCTTCAAGGAATGTACTAACTAGCTATTTTTTAAACCTTTGGTGCTTTTTAGCTTTTTAAAAAGAGAAATTGACATATTACTAAAAGTTAGACTAGTACCTAAGTGTAGACTCTAGAGTCCATTTTTAGGTTTCAACTCCAGTTTATTGCCCCCCATTTGCCAACGTAAGTATGGACAGGTCCTTGTGATCCCACTTTCTTCAACCTCGGGATGAAGAAAGTCCTTCGTGGTCCTTATAGGTTTGCTGTGCAAAATATGTAAAATGGACTGAGTGTATATACTACAGATGTTTTGAGGAAGCAAAGACAAGAGGATCAGGAGTTTCAACGCCAGCCTTGGCTACATAATACATTTAAGGCAACCTGGACTGTATGACAAGACTGTCAAGAAAGAAAGGAAAACAGTAGAGAGGTTAGGAGAGGAAAGAAAAATTTCACTGAGTCAATACATACCTAACTAGTGCTTAGAATAGTTCCTGTGCTTAATAAGCACCACCTATGTGTTGTGTCTTATTTATGACCAGCTCTGTTTTCTGATTAGAAAAATATCGAGAAGCCAAGTGGGGATTTGTGACTTCTCTACCTGGTTTTAATAAACAGAAAAAGGATGAGTTAGAATGTCTGCAGTTTTAAGCACATAATATTTAACTAGCAATTGCTTCCTTTTGTTAGTATCTGATAAATAAACATACAATTAATGTCATTTCACTTTTGACATTTTAAGAGCACAAAGATGATCCTTATTGCCAAACGAGATAAACAGAGGCCTAAAAGAAAAGGACAACAGTCACTCCTCCACTGCTCTCTAGGTCTGCTTCCTACAGGACCTAGAGGTTACTCCTCATAGCAGTTTGTTCCATCTCAAAATATTTCTTTCTGGGCATATATCAACACAGTTGTATTTTAAAATAATTTTTAGGGCTCAGAGGTAGAGACTTGTTTAATGTGACTAATCACCATCAGAACTTAATTAATTAGTAATTTGTAAAATTAAATTGGAATTATATATGTATATATAGCTTCATCTTGATGTAGTCACTTAACTGTGTAACATCAAACTTAATTTTTTTCATGTCAGGACCTTGGATCTACCGTATTCCTTCCAATAGTATTTTTCATTGTAAATACAGACACAGAATTTGAACTTGTTTAACCAGTTCATTATTAATTCATTTAAGCAGTTCCTAATTTATACATACATAGATTGCTTTGAAAAGCATAGAGAAGAATGCATTCTTGTTATATCTATCATGTATTTATTATATTTCCTGATAGTTTGATACCAAATCAGTGCTTAGAATTCAAATCAATTTTAAGTGAAACCGAGATGGGTTTTATGAATACTTACTATTTGAACTGTTTTTTGTAATTTCTATATGCTGACATCTGTATGGCTGTCTTTCTATAGCAAACAGTTCTGGATACCAAATTGAGGTCATTTGCCTTTGTTTAAATAGCATGTAATTTATAGTCTTCTGTGAATTCATTCACAGAATTGTCTGGGTTTAGTTCTCAGTAGCTTGACTGACTTTGTAGCCTTCTGGTATGCAATTTTAGCATTATAGTGATATATTCAAGTGCTACTTTTTAGTTATAGCATGAGCTCCAATCTACTTTAGATAGTAAGCATAGCTCCAAAAGAGAAAAAAAACTTCTATATGAATTTGAAAGAGCTGATTTGGCTTGCAAACCTGAATTTCCTACTATTGGGAAAGATGGTTATAGAATGTTATTTCAACATTTCTATGAGAACTGGTTACTGTTTAAGAGTTCATTTGATTGGGAAGGCCTTTTAAAGTGCTATGTGAATCAGTAAAACTTTCCTACCTAGAGATTTAGCTGAAAGCTTTTACTACCAGTAAGTCGGGATCCCATTGTTTACACAGGGACTCAGCAAGCACTTTCTTCTCACAAACCTAGTACAACACTAGGCTGATTCGTTGGATAAAGGGTGGATGGAAATACTGTGATCTTACTAGAGAGTAACAATTAGCAGTAAGGCCCTGAGGTAATGACAAATGCTTTCTTGTTTGTTTTACATGGACTAATAGGACCTTAGAAGCCACTAAAGTCCAGCATGGCTCTACATTTTAAGAAATACTTCGATGGGCAGTGCTGGCACACACCTTTAATCCCAGCACTTGGGAGGCAGAGGCAGGTGGATTTCTAAATTCGAGGCCAGCCTAGTCTACAAAGTGAGTTCCAGGATAGCCAGGGCTACACAGAGAAACCCTGTCTCAAAAAACAAAAAACAAACAAAAACAAAAAACAAACAAACAAATAAATAAATAAAACAAAAAAAAGCAAAACAAAACAAAGAAGTACTTCTGTAGACTTAGGTGAAACATCTCTGCCTTAGCTAACATTTGACTAGACGGATTATGGCTTTTGGAAACATGTCTAAGTCTGTTTTCTCTGTGCACATCTTTAGATTTAGGAGGTATAGTTATACTCTGAGTACAAATAATAACTTTGGCTTCTTCAATTCGTCTTTATTTGACGTGACTTCATATTTCTGCACTATACTGGTCACCTCTATTCTGAACCTTTTTAGTTTTGTGTAATTTCCCTAAAGCACCGAACAGAGATGAACCCAATAGTCTAGATATACTCCAGCATAGCTCACAGCAGAGAGAGTTCTTTCTGGGTACAATACTGATTTTGCATTTAGTCCTCTAAGCACAGCATTTTTTTTCCCCTTTGGCAGCCAAATTGTGTGATTGACTCATGGAATACATAAAGATATCTGACTATTTTAACTTATGTATTTAAGATACGTGTTAGATAAATCTTTTAACTGGACTTAGAAGTGTTTGTGTTTTTTCGAAAGCATCTGAAAATTTTTCCATGCTCTTAAGATTGATTATGTTAAATTCAGATGTTTGTTAGAGCTAAGATTGTACTCCACCCAGGTTGTTCACGTGACATGAAGGGTGTTCCTACAAATCAAGTTTAAGGACAAGTCAGGGCAGGTTATCCTTGCCTCACTGGGAAGAAGAAATTCATGGATATTAAAACAGTTTGGAAGGAAAGGGATAATAGTTTATGTTAGTTCTCAAGGGTCTCTTTCAGCTCTTAAGTTCTGTGATGATTAAATGTGCATGATTCAAGGCACATTTATACCTTATAAGGAGCCTGAATTATTTACTTATGATCAAGACTACAAGAAGAGGCTTTGTTTAAAGCAAGCCTCAGAATCCAGTTTGAAATCTCTAACTTCTATGAGGTCTGACTGCAATATTACAAATAGATTCTATTTGATTTGATTTACTTGCTTGATTTTGTTTATGATAGCGTTAGCAGTATAGCTCAGGATGACCTAGACTTGCTATGTGGCTCAGGCCGACCTCTACCTTGTCATCCTCGTGCTGCTACCTCCTGGGTGGTTGGAGGTGCCACCATGCCTAACACTTTAGAGTTCATTGGAAAAAAACATTCTAGAAATGTAGGGTCCTCCTGGTTGAACCAGAAGATGTTTTCTCTAGCCCCACAGTCTCTACTATTAAAGCCAGAGCCCTATTACATGCAGTTATTTGTGACTAATTAACATTTATTTTATGGAAAGAAAAGCTATCTAGGCTCCAAGGAGAAGACAGGTTCAAAGCCTTTTATCAAAAACCTATGTGTATAGATATATTGGGGAGCTTTTCAGATTTTAGGAAGTTAACCAATACATCGTGGTGAAGCTGGGAGAATATAGTAATCAGACTTTTGAAGACATTCTTATTAACATGTTCACTGTCAACAACTCAGTGGGATAAGAATCATGAGTAGCCTTGCCTTTGATCAAGCTAGGCTTTATTGTCATTCATATTCAAGGTAGGGCTTGCAGGACAGACAGCCTGGTTCTTTACCTATCTTGGAATACATACAACCTAAGTCATAAGGATAAGGTTTCACTATGCTATCTAGGTTGGTCTTATATTCATGGGCTTAAGCCAGCCTTCTGTTTCAGTCTAAGTAACTGCAATTACAGGAGTTCATCATTGTGTCTGGATTCTTAATAATTATCTTCAATATTTGTTGGGCCCAGACCTTGCATCAGCTGGCCAATACTTATAAAACACACTTGAGCCCAATCTTTGCTTGTGGGAATTTGGCAAAAGCCCTGGCTCAAGCCTGCTAAAGGAGGACAGATGAATCCTGTGGTCAATATTTCTTTATGCCTGCCCGGGAAGGGAACTAGGTGGTCCAAGGCAGGCTCTTATGTCTTGAGAGAGGGACTGTATGCCACTGATATTAAAAGCTGGGAACTTCTCTGTGAACACTGTTTAAAAGCTTTATGGGTTACTGCTTGTCAGAGCTGCAGTTTGGGTGTCCATCATAAACCCTCTCCCTTCCCTAGATCAGTTGTAGCTTTGTTCTTAAACTGAGTTGCCCTCCTTACCCTCTCTGCATCCCAATAAATGGAGAGGCTTAGAGGGAAAACATGGGCATTTGTAATAAGACAGGTGGACACTGAGAGCACCCTGCACACCCTTCTTATCTGAAGACAGTCTGAGAGTCCAGGAGGTTTTGTGTCTCTTGCCTTAGACACAGGAGCGTAAACGTTAATGCCATAAAAAGATTACCTCACCACGCTTTTGTTAGCAGGGGTCCACCTAAGCTTTTAATAAAGCTTAAATCCCCTTTGGGATCTGTTCTAAATCTTGGTATCTTTTGCTACTAAGAGTAGCAGGAAAAGTACTTAGGTGTGAGCATTACGTTTGAGAGTTGTGGACCACTATAATAGTAATTGCAAACATGCTGTGCTTCTAACACAAAATGTCTTACATTTATTATGTTATTTTGTCCTTAGGACAGTGAGGTACTGTTATATAATATGATCCTCATTTTTTTCTGGTGCTGGAGATTAAACCCAGGCTAAGTACATACTCCTCCTTTGAGCTTCAACCTGTAACTTCAACCTTTTTTTATAAATAAGGAAACTGAGACCCAATGCTTTTGGGTGTTTACTATATTGTGTGCTGCTCATCCATCTTTAACCTTTTGTTTTATAATGGTTTATGGTTGTGATATTAAACTATAGCTTATCCTTTCGATTAGGGTTTATCTTGCTTTGATGGATGTATTTGTATGAATTATCTTTAGGTTCAGTCATAAAGGACTTCTTATGTTCACTGTATCTTAATCCTGGCCTTAGCACCTACTGTTGTGTATACATTCCTTAGTCGTATTAGTTTCTGGAATAGCATAAACTCCATAACATTAGTTTAGAGTCTTTTGAATAATGTCTCCAGGAAGCCTTCTGGCTAGTTGAAAATTTACACATTGAAATAATCTGACTAGGTCCTTTTATCTTGATTTAACTAAAGACTCATAAAATTAAAGTGCATTACTTTTCATCTTAACATTCTAAACATGTGTACATTATGCTTCCAGACGTCCTGGCACCCTTATAAAAAAGAATGGACTGAAGTATTACAGTGCTGTATGGGTAGAGAGATTATTGCTTCAGGGTACTTCATAGTGCAGAAGCGAATACAGACAGAGGATCTTGTTTAGCAGAAAGAACATTAGATGATATTTTTAATTACACATACCTTTATTTTATGCCTTTTACCTTGGTCTTGATTTTTTTGTTTTCTTTAGATATAAAAATCTTCATTATTAATTTCAGCATTATATTACAGGTATTTCTTTGGCTACATTTAGGTCTTCTTAAAGAATATATTTTAGTTTACCAGTTCTTTAGTAGAAACATCTATACCGTCTGCACTTGCACCTTTAAAAAGAGATTTTGTTTAATTGTGATAAAGAAAATAAAGATTATGCAAGGATCCATATGTGCTTGAATCACAGTAAATGTTTGCTCAAAAGTAGGTCTTTTTGCTCAAATTTATTCAATAAATTTATGTCAAAATAATTTCTCTAGTTATGCCAATCTTCCACAGGTAACTATCAGAGAACTCTTCTACTTTCTGTCTTTATTTGCTCACATTTCCAGTACAAACTCTTCCATGTGTTCCTTTTACTCTGTCTCACTCATGGGCCCTACCCTTCTTTCCCTGTTATTTAAGAAGCCAAATTACCCTTTCTAGTGAACAATTTACCACTTTGTCCTCCTTCAGTGCATCCTCAAAGCCTGATTCTTCTAAGAGATCTTTCTAGATGAACAAAAAGTCCTTGAAGATGTCTTGGTATCAGGATGCATGGAGTTGAACCCTTTCTATGCAGAACAAAACCTCTCTTTTTTCCTGTGACTGACTTTTTTCCACACACACACACACACACACACACACACACACACACACACATATAAAGCAACAAAATATAAAGTATTTTAAGGAGCAATTTCCTTTTTCTCTTATGAATAATATTGGCTATTCTTGATGCACTGGTTTAGTATATGAGGCTTAATTATGTTGAGAAACAAATGTTTTGATCTTTCAAATGACAGAATTTTCCTTGTAGAAATACAATTAAAGTTAATAGTGAACAGAATGCTTCTAATAATTAACAAGTATGGGTTTCAAAGTGCTCTTAGAATCTTCTAGAGCTTTCTGTCTTCCTTGAGGTTAATTTCTGTGTATTATATGAGTGTAAAAAGGCTTAGCTTCTGTCCTCTATTGATTCTGTTATTAGTAACTTGATAAGTTTCACATTTGATCATTTTTATTTCTAGCTGTTGTCCTTGGAGTTTATTTGCTGAGTATAATCCTTTGGCTGATTTTATTGCTCATATTTAAATAGCAGAAAGATAGTGATAAGAGATTAGGATTGTCTACATTTCTTTCCTACACACTAGCTGGTGCTCAATGTAGTAAAAAGAACTTAGTCATAATTAAAAATAAATGGTATGGGAAATAACAAGTTAAGCTATGGAATTTGATTGGGAAACTCAAATAAATTTCTCTTCTTTATCTTAAAATTTTTATTTGGAAATAGGAATAGTAAGAATTTGTTTAGAAATATCTTAATCTACCTCTTCAGTTGCATTGCCCCAAATGAATCTGCTAGAAGAAAGAGAGACTTCATTTCAGCTTTCCTTTCTAATCTGATATTTAACACTGTGACCACAAATGTAGCTGAATACTTATATGGACAATTTCTTGTCAGGCTTTTAAAATATACATCATTTGTTCTTAAACAATAAAGGAGTTAAATGTAATCATCCCAATCTTATAGATGGCAAATACTGGAACTCAGAAAACTTAAGAGGAAAGGAGACCAGTGCGATGACTCAGATGGTAAAGGTAACCATAACTATGCAATAACTTGGGTTCACTCCCTTGAAACCACATAGCAGAAGAGAGTACTGGCTCTCATAAGTTGTCCTTTGACTCCACATGTGTATGTAAGTGCACGCTCATGTATAAGCATGCTTACACAACACATCTACCTCTCCAGTAGTAAATATAGTAAGAGAGAAGGAGACAATAGATTCCCGCAGTTCTGTAATTTTTAAAGAAGTAATTTACATTTATATCTCCACTGAATAGCCTCAAATAGATTTTCAGTGTTTAGTGACCAAATGAATGAAGTGTGGTTGGTAATTAGAGTAGGCATCCAGTATATTCTTGAGGAATATAATCATAACCTTCTTAAAATTAATTTCCCTTTAGTTTTTCCCTTTTGCTCCTATTAATAGAGCATGTGGAACTCGGAACTCTGAGAGCTTGTATATTATACTAATTATTCATTTTTATTACATGACTTTGTCCTTTCTATTTTTCTTAGTTTTTTTTTTTTTAACCAAAATAGACAAATAAGAATCTGATAATTTGGGGGGAAAGAATAGCTAAGTTAGAAAGCTGAATTCTTGTGTATAAGATGTGGGCTTTGGGGTCATTTTACTAATCTCATGATTTGGGCAAATAATTTCATTTATAAACTGAGATGAGAACTTTGAGTTGTAAACTGTGTTATTTGGGTACTTGTACTTCCTCAAGTTGTTTTTTTGTTTGTTTGTTTACTGTATCCAATTTTGATTTTATAGTCGTATTATAAAATGAAAACAATGGACAAAAGTTGTGATAAGCATGCTAAATCTCTATGTACAAGAGATTAAGTCAGTTGATAGGACAGAGTCATGTAATTAGCTGAGCAAGTTTGGTCAGCATCTGAGATCATTGCTCAGTGTCAGGGAGATGCCATTCTGAAGAAAGCATGTGTAGAAGATGCTGTCTGAGACAGGACCTCCTGAAGCCTGACAAAACTACAAAATTTAGGCAGGCAGAGATTATGGATTAAATTTATTTTTTCTTTAGGAAAGATTAACTGCAGTCTTTGATAAAAGCTGAACATAGGATATTGGTTTTCTCCATTTTATCTAGTCTAAAGGATTTGAAACAAATACTTTAAAGTTAATTTTAATTAATGTAGCTGAAGAGGAGATTCGATTCTTATCTTTCACCTTCTATAAAAAATCAATTCAAAATGGGCCAAAGACCTTAATTTCAAACCTGAAACAATGCAACTTCTTGAAGAAAACATACAGGATACCCTTTGAGATATTGGAATAGGCAAGAACATTTTAATAGAACACTAATATCACAGAAACTAACTTCAAGTACCAATAGACAGGGCTTTTGTGAAAATTAAAAGTTTCGGTACAGCAAAGGAAACAGCAGAGCAAACAACCCACATAATAGGAAAAAATGTTACCAGCTGCACATCAGACAAGGGGCTAAAATCCAGAATTTATAAAGAATTGCTGAAAAGAACTGCTAAGAAAGTAAAACTGCCAATCAACAAATGGGCAAATGAAAATATATACTTTTCAAAAAAAGAAACACAAATGACCAATAACTATTTTTAAAAATGCTCAGTATCCCTTGCCATTGGGAAAATGTAAATTAAACTATTTTGAAATACCACCTCAGCCTTGCCAGAATAGATATCATAAATAATATGACAACAAATACTGGACAGGATGTGGGGAGAAAGAAATTTTATTCACTGGTGGTGAAAACTAATACAACCATTATAAAATTAGTTCGAAGATTTCTCAAAAAAAAAAAAAGAAATAGAAGTACCACATGATCCTACTATTTCATTCCTGGGCATGTACCCAGAGAATTCCACATCTTACCACAGAGATATTTGCACCCTCATGTTTATTGCTACTTTACTCACTATAGTAATCAGCCTAACAATCAACAAATGACTGTATAAAGAAAATTTCCTATATATATATATATTGTCTACTATTCAGCTGAAAAGAAAAGTGAAATCACAGATTAGCAGGAAAATGAATGCTCTTAGAATCTATGCTTTTAAGTGAGGTCAAAAAATCTCAGAAAGAAAAGTCAAACATGTTCTTCCTCATTTCCAGAATCTAGCCAAAAACATATGTAAATGTATAAGCAATGTGCACAGGGCACAATGTAACATGTAGAAAAGAAGACAAGAACGGCTCAATATGAGGGGGTGGGGAAAGATTGAATGCAGGTAATGGACACAAATTATGAAAGAGGATATAAAGCTAGTTGTGTTTCTAGTTCCAGTTTTGTCATGTATTTTTCATTTTTGATAGATAAAGGCATTAAAATGTATTTGGTAATAAGACTCTAAAATCAGGGTGAATCCCCAGAGCTTTCATTTCCAATAGAAGAAGTTCATTGAGTTTTACAGTTTTAAGGTCAGGTTAATATTGGTGTATGCTTTTTATTTGCATTTTTCAAAATACATTAATAAAATTTTAAATAAGAAAAATTTAAACTTATTTAAATAGACACTGTTCAAACTGAACAATATTTGAATTCATGACATTTTTAAACTGTATTTTACCAATAAAAATCTGATTTCCCCCCCTTAAGATACGGTGCACACTGAAGTTTGGTTTCAATCTGCCCATATGTTTTGCAATTAGATCAGATGGGGTTGCTTTTACACTGGTAATAGAACAGCTGTTCTGTATGATACCTTGCCAGGGAGACAGCTAAGCGCCAAGGGAAGGAGACATTTATTCACTTGGAAGAAGGAATGTGTTCTGCTTAGTCAAAGAGAAAGTGATAAGGAGCAGGAATGTTTTCAACTTACAAGAGGAATGTTAAATAAATTTTAGTTAGCCAATGTTATGCCCTTGAGATAACTGATTTTGAAAGCTTGTTTCAGTATTACGTTGTTCTTAGCAACTAGCATACTTCCAGGGATCTTTTTATATTTTCATAGTTTATTTTAAATCTGCTGCTTTTACTTCGTGAATGTGGGCAAAGGGGTAAGCAGTGCGCAGAACATGATAGTTCCAAGTTCTTTTTAATTTTAATGCTCATTAAAGATATGTATGTATGTATGTATATATGTATGTATGCATGTGCGCACACACACACACACACACACACACACACACACAAAAGCACACAAGTATATTCTCAGAAATTTTCGGATGTTGGCCACTCTGAAGGAAATTGGGTGAACTGAATAGCTTTTTAAGTTTTTTTTCAGTCTTGTCAGTCATTTATAGAAATGTAGTCTAGGTGTGGGAATGGTTACTGGGAGTAATGGGGGGCCATAGGAGTGGTCAGCATTCCAACACGCTGTTTTTTTCTCGTTTTCCTATTGAGACTTAGTTAAAAGAAGATATCAGGCCTTTACTGATGTATATGTTCCTTACAGTCTTAGTTCTGAGCATACAGCATTAATAGTACAAACCCACCGCCCACTAACAATATGTGGGATAATGAATAGCTAGACAGTATACCAAATATACAAAGCAATTTGGCTGTTGGGTATTATTATATTGAATTGTTGGTGTATTGCTTGCAAACTATCCCGTTTAACTGGTTTTAATTTCTGTGTTACTTTGTTGCTTCAACTTGTCCACAAATGCAGGACTGAGGGGTTCAGCTAATCAGTGGAATGGTAGTTAGAACTAAATTCCAGCCCTTTTTTCATTGATTTTATGTGTTATTGAAGGTACTTTCTAATGGTCTTATGTCAGATTCTCTATCTATAAAATGAAATATATTTTCCAGTCTCCCAAGGTTTTTGAGAAGTAACATATAGCTTAATTTGGGTTTTTCTCAAAGAAAAAGGCTTTATAGAGTTTAAGCTGTTTTCTAGTGTTTTTTTTTTCAGGTTATGTGGTTTGTATTTATTCATATTATACTGTGAATACGATAAAAAACATACATAAATTTATATGTGAGTTTATGTTATATTTTATAATATTTTTATTTGCTTTCTTGTATAATAAATTGTGCTGTTATTTTAAAGTTTGGGATACTTTAGTGCCATTCTTTGTTGATTACCTTAATGAGATAAAACATAATAAATCAGGCTTTATAAATCTTTAATATTATTTTAATTGAATTTTGTTTGCTTGCTCATTTCAATTTTGGGACAGGGCCTCAATATCTAGCCTGAAATTTCACTGCAGAATGGCTTTGAGCTTAGATCTTATTGCTCTAGCCTCTTATGTTCTGGGATTATAGGCGTGCACTACTAGGCCTGGTTCATGGTTGTGCTTTTTTGAATGGATCCTACTTTACCATTTTTATGTTCAAATGTATAAATATATGTTTTAGAATATGAAAGCAATTGCAAAGTTAAAAAGTAAACTCAGAAACCACAAGAAACTCAAGAAGAAAGAAGATCAAAGTGAGGATACTTCATTCCTTCTTAAAAGGGGGAACAAAATACCCATGGAAGGAGTTGCAGAGACAGAGTATGGAGCAGAGACTGAAGGACAATCCAGAGACTGTTACACCTGGGAATCCTTCCTGTATTCAGTCATCAAATCCAGACACTATTGTGGATGCCAGCAAGTGCTGGCTGACAGGTGTCTGATATAGCTATCTCCTGAGAGGCTCTGACAGTGCCCGACTAATACAGAAGTAGAGACTCACAGCCATCCATTGGACTGAGCACAGGGTCCCCAATGAAGGAGCTAGAGAAAGCACCCAAGGGGATGAAGGGTTTGCAGCCCCTTAGGACAAACAACAATATGAACTAACTAGTACCCTCAGAGCTCCCAGGGACTTAACCACCAACCAAAGAGTACACATGGTGAGACTCATGGCTCCAGCTGCATATGTATAGCAGAGGATGGCCTTGTTGGTCATCAAGGGCAGAAGAGGCCCTTGGCCCTGTGAAGGTTCTATGCCCCAGTGTAGGGGAATGCCAGGGCCAGGAAGTGGGAGAGGGTGGATTGGTGTGCTGGGGGAGGAGAGAGAAAACAGGGTTTTTTGTTTGTTTGTTTTTTGGGTTTTATTTTATTTTACTTTATTCTTTTTTTTTGGAGGGGAAACTGAGAAAGGAGATATCATATGACATGTAAATAAAGAAAATATCTAATAACAAGTGAAAAAATATCTATAACATTCTTCAAACAAACAGCAAATAAATAAATAAATAAAATAAAAAAGTGAACTCAGATATAATAAAATTGACATTTTAATGATAACTGCAGATATTTTTATATCAACATTATTTTCCTCCTTTCCCTGCCACTGTTATAATTCTATATGTATCTAATGCATAAAACCATTCTTTCAAATAACTTCACAAATGTGAATATTTTAAAGTGAGATGGCTTCTAGTTGAAGCTGTAAGTAGAACCTTTAGTGTTATTATGTTAATTTATTTTATCAAACACTGAGAGCTTGGTATGTTCAAATTACCATATTAGATACCTCCTAATACAGGGGAAAAACTATCCTATAAACCTTTTTATCACCAACTTTAATATTTTATTGCTATGCATATTACTCCATTTTTCACAGCAGTAAATGAGATAACTTATTTGTTAAGAGAACAAAAATGCAAGTTGGATTTAGCACTCTAGAGTCAAACATATGACACATCCACATCGAAAGATTCACCACATTTAAATGATTTATCTGATCTCCATAAAGAGTACAAATCTACTTTACATAGTGACCTAAAATGATTTGCTTGGTGTTCTCTGGCGGAGTGAGATCAGTGATTTGTTCTTGTGTGTCTCTCCAATACAGACATTCATTTTCCAGAGTTCCAAGGGCCCCTGAAAACCTAAAGCATTCTGGCACCGAGCCTGGCATGTAATACTTTTGTCCTGTGGTAAGAAACCAGTGTGCCCACCAGCCCAGCTCGTGCATTGCAAAATGCTTAGGTGCTATGCTGAGGACATGGCTTAAAAGTAGCCCCGACCTTTCAAAAACTGATACACCATGATCTGTACTTTCTAAATTTTGAACTGTGAAATCTATAGTGAATAATAATACTGTTGAGAAAGAATTTAATCATTTAATGTGTATGGCAGTGTTAAATAATTAGCACTTAAATTAATAAATCCCACATATTAAACACTCAAAATTAGTTGTCATTATTATTTATATTGTTTTATTACCTATCAATAATGTTAGGGTAATATCAGAAGAACATTGTAATTCTAGATTAATCAATTTATTGTCTTCCATGACAGTCTGACAAGACTTTTATAATTAGGAAGACATACATTGCCACAGATCAAACTTCTCTAATACATGTTTTTAATATGCATATTTTAATATGTTGTTGCAAAGGCTATGCCATATCTTCTAGAGGGGCCCAGTTCAAGTAAGAATCATCACGAGCCATGGCAGCACTGGGCTACCTTAAAGCTATTTCAAAAGGCAAATGTAAGCACTTGGTAGTAAGGGGCAGGAGGATCAAGATGCCAAAACCAGTGAGAGAGAGAGAGAGAGAGAGAGAGAGAGAGAGAGAGAGAGAGAGAGAGAGAGAGAGAGAGAGAGAGAAAGAGAGAAAGAGAGAGAGAGCCAGCCAGCAGCAATAAATGCAAACTTTCAGGAATTTCTGGAATAGCAATTGGCAGTCTGTTAAATGTCCATGCCTCTGGGATCTCTTGTTAATACCAGGCTGTAGTTACAAATGGCCTAGCAAAGTGAAAGAGTCTGTGTTTAATTCTGTATTGGTAGCACATTGTTTCTCAGAGGATACCAAATAGACTCTGCGTGTACAAGTTATAGAAGCTACCTGGCCTTCAGCATTACCCCTGTAACATGAATATAATAATGCTTACTTAATAGCCCTATCATTTAAACCCAGCTCTTCCTGATTTCAAAGGCTATGCGCTTTTCCTCTGACTAAATTGTGTTGCATTGCCAAAGCAGATGGAGTAGCAGAAAATGGAATAAAGCATCAAGTGGGTACAGAACTCATTTTGGCTTCTGATTTTCTCACCTTTTCTGTCCTCCTCCAGCAAGCTCATACTTTTTCTTTCTCAGCACTTGGATCCAGTTGTACATAGTGATCCATGTTTGCTTTCAGTAGCTCCTACAAAACTCAAAATTAGATCAAAGAGTCTTTCTCAAAGGCAGATATGGGTGGAGTAGGAGTAAAGAGAGGAGGTTGTGGTAAGAATAAGATGAGGACAAACAGGTGGATGAGCATGGAAAACGCAAAATAGAACTAAAGAGTGACTGTGAGCTTGCCCTTCAGTACCAGATGGTTGGGGCTGACAGATGACCATGTAGTGCTTGTTAGAATTTGGCAAGTGAAACCACACACTGTGAAACGGAAGTATTGATTGTTCTTGACTGACAATAGGACCTTTCATAATTAACTTAATATGAACTCTAAGATGCTGATGCTGATGTATAATACCACTCTACAAAAGTCACAAAAGGGCAGATGTGCAAATGTGAGTCAGACTTCTGCCAGTCACCTCACATTGCAGCTTTGTCCCCATCTCATCAACTTCCTAATGAAAAGTTAGTTTCTTTTAATCAAAGGAAGAGTTATTTTCAGCTATAGACCCAGCTCACTCTGATCCATGATATGTAAAATTTTGGTGGGTTTGTTTGTGAAAAAGAATGAACGAATAACTTGAGTGTGTGGGGAATCGATATTCAAGAACAATATTATCACACCTGTAAGTGGACAAGAGCAGTGGTCAGGTCCAACATTAGATATAGGCCACACATATACAACAAAAAATCTAATCATGTCAGTCTCCTAATTAATAATTTAATATTTAGGCTGTACAATAATAGTCCTGTTAAGCACCATAAGTAACCCCAGCCCATAAAGCCCAAGTTTTTTCATATGACTTAAAAATCTTCATTATCTATCTTTATCCTCATGTCATTCATCCTTCAGCTTGTGCTCTAGACTCTAGTAATATCTGACTGCCATATTTTCCACCATATACATATTATTGTGATCATTAGTAGTACTTGAGGAAGCAATCATCTGTGAAGATCTTTTTCTATGTCAGACACTAAGCTTTAAATGAGTTGTGTGACCTTATTTAATACTCAGAAAGTATAATAAGAAATATGCATTATCATCCCTACTCTCTTATGCTGGAAATGAAGTTTTAAGACTTTAAAGAGAATGAACAAAATTTCATAGCTATTAAAATGTAGAACCTTGATTTACATTCAGGTCTTTCTAGCCTCAAAGCCTGTTTTCTTAATCATTAAGCTAACTAGGCTATTTTACTTTGTTTATGCAATTCTTCTGCCTGGAGTGTCTTTCTCTTCAGTTTAAATAGGAGTCTTGGTAATTGTAAGTATCAGAAATTAACACACCGTTTTAATCAGAAATTGAATTTATTACAAAGATTTCGAGGAATCAGAAAATTGCAAAGGGAACCCAATGCTGGCCATAAAGCTAGCAGTGATGCCTGATGATGGGTTACTGACATTGCTACTGAGCATTGGCTAGAGCTTGATGAGAACACTAGTACCTGGGTACTGAACATGAAAGTAGGCCCTTCTGCCCTTCTTCATACTACTATATCTACTCAGCCATGAGAGGGACCTCATGCTCGGTCCTTGGACCCTTAGTTTCTAACTTAAAGACAAGGAAGGCACATCTGATTGTTTTATTATCTTCAGTCACTATGCATGTCCTGATTGCAGGGAAGGCCAGGAATATAAGACTCTGACTTAAACCATTGGATGGGGAGTCAGAGCTAAAAATGTACATAAATCCTCTACATAGAAAAGGATTCTGAAATACCGAGAAATTTTAATAGCAGTCTGTTGAAAACAATGCCAGCTGTCAAACACCTCTTTCAGCCACTAACAAACTTATTTGCCTTTGGAAAACACCATTCATGCTGTCTTTTACTGCTATTGCACATTATATGCTCTAACATTACTAAATGTATGTTATGATTACTTGCTGTTAAAAGATTCTTGTTTTAAGTGTCAGTTGTCTCTGTACTGTCTGTCTGTCTTCTTATTTAAACATCCGTGCTTTATTGATGTTTGCACTCTGACATCATTTCATGTTTAGCATGAAAGGTTCCATTGCACTGAAGTGAACTTACTGTCTACCACTTCTAGAAAGTAAGATCTACAAAGGCAAGCCCCCTCTCAAACACAGGCTCCTAGATTAGGTCCTAGTGTGTGACAGTTCGTCAGTAGCTGTTGGATAGGAGAAAACTCCTGAAATAAATTATTTACCTTCGGGAATGAAACAGTAGTCAGAGAGACCATTGAAGGAGTGGCCTTCAGAGCATTGTGTCATAGTTTCCAATTAGACTCTAAACAATAAGTGAGTGGAAACAGTCTTATTTATCTTTAGTCACCTCTTCCTCTTATCCAGAAGCATAACCAGAAAAAGGTAATTGGGAACTTCCCCAGATGTGTTACTATGGTCGGTAGCCACAAAAATGGCCTGAGGATACTATATTTGCACTTTATGAACCCATTTTCCCCTTCTCCAGTATAACCAGCCACATCTGTGATTATCGCCTTTTCTAGGAAGAAAGCTGTTAGGCAAACTGTCTTGGATTTATGTTTCTTTAAAAAAAAATAACCCATTAGAAAATTAAAAATAGTTGGAGAAATGTCTCAGTAAAATGCTTGCTGTGCAAAGATGCAATCTGAATGTGATACCCAGTACCAATGTAAAAACCCAGGAGTAATAGTGTGGAAATAAGATACAGGAGAATTCCTGCAGCATACCAGCAGATACACACGTGTACACACACACACACACACACACACACACACACACACACACACAGAGAGAGAGAGAGAAAGAGAGAGAGAGAGAGGGAGAGGGAGACAGAGAGAGAGGGAGACAGAGAGAGAGAGAGAGAGAGAGAGAGAGCCTAGAAGAATATGCATATACACACAAACAGTAAAGTTAAAAACTCTATTTGAAGAAAGGAAGTTTAATAATGCTGAAATTAAATTGCATAAGAGTAGTGGGATAGTAGAAATACAGTCTAGAATTTTTAGTTGTTAGTTTTGGGTTTTCTTTTTTTAATTTTTGGTTTTTCGAGACAGGGTAGTAGCCCTGGCTGTCCTGGAACTCATTCTGTAGACCAGGCTGGGCTTGAACTCAGAAATCTGCCTGCCTCTGCCTCTCAAGTGTTGGGATTAAAGGCATGCGTCATTATCATGAATAAAAGTATAATTTAGTTAGACTGAAAGCGAGCTTTTCAAGTTGATAGTTATTGTCAATGGCAACTACTCTCTCTGGGTCAAAGGTGTCCAGTTGTAATTGGCTGTGATACCTATAGTGTCCTCACCTATATAATGGACATAATGGGAGTTATGAAATGGATTAAACAATAATTTATACAGCAGTTATGATTTCTGACGTAAATTGGCCTTGTAAGTGTTAGCTGTTCCTTTCACTGCTATATTTTGAATACCTGTTTCCCTTTACTACTTCTAATTCTTAATTATTCTGGATTTATAATCCTTCCAAATCTGGTAATTAGTAATGTACTATCTTTACAATGGAGAGCCAAAATCTAAAATGAGGTTAGGTTGCCTACCCAACAGTCATGTGGCTGGGATTCAAACCCAGATGCATCATATTTTTGAAGTCATTCTATCATGGCAAATTTACATGCTAGAAATAGATTAAACATAATGCTCTCTATTATATTCTTCCTTCCACTCCTGTTTTAAGTGAATCATTCACTCTCTCAACATGTCTACGTCTCTTTTCTCATTTTTTAGTCTTTATTCTATGTATATTATAAATATGTTTACTACTCTCTTTAGCTTTTCTCATGTTCCTTTGTATTTGTAGTAAAAAATTTGCACATTATCTGAGACAACAAAACATATTGTCCAGCACTACAGTGTTTTATTATGCTTGTTTCTTGTTGCTGCTGCTGCTGTTGTCATTGTTAGCCTAACTGGTCTATAGAATGAATTTGTTTCCAGAGGAACTGTTATGAGTCAGATAAGTAAATATACATTATCTAGGGTGTCAATTAAGGAAAAATATCATAATCCAAACCCTAAGAGCCATTTTAGCTGGTATAAGAGATGACACATACTCTCTCAGTGGAAGACAATAGCCATGAAGATACTTATTTTGCAACCTTGGCATGAAATATTGTCTTCAGTCATATTTCTGAAATCTTGTTCATAACACAATTGAAAAATTTCAAATAGATTCTAGATATTTGTAGAAAAGGAAAGAAAAGAAAAGAAAAAAGAAGAGAAAAGAAGAAAAAAGGGCAGAAGAGCTTTTTACATTTTCCGTTGCTGTTCTGAAGACTCCCTTTTCTTTTCTTTTCCTTTTTTAAAGCTTTATTTATTACATGTGAGTACACTGTCGCTCTCTTCACACACACCAGAAGAGGGCGTCAGATCCCTTCACAGATGCTTGAGAGCCACCATGTGGTTGCTGGGGTTTGAACTCAGGACCTCCAAAAGAGTAGTTAGTGCTCTTAACCGCTGAGCCATCTCACCAGCCCTAAGACTTCCTTTTCATAGCACACTCCAACCCAGTTTTTAACAAGTCATTTAATGGCTTATCGGAAAGCCAACATTTGTATTTGCTTTACTCTTTTAATTTATAATCTGTGTAACAGAGTATGCATTTACAAAAACATACAATTAAAGTCAGTGGTCACCAGTTTTCCAGGACTAAAGTCACAAATGTTAGGATATAATTCGTTTCCTTATTAGTTAACCAATTTTTGATATTATCTTCCTTATTTTTTGTTAACTGTACAAATTTTTAGACCTTTCTTTCTCTATATCCATGCTCAGCATAGGTCATTAACATGATTAAACTCCACATTACATTCTTTGCTTATTAAAATTGCTTTTTATTTCTTTTCATGTGAAGTTTTTGTATTGTGTTGTGAACTCATCAAACAGCCATTTGGGATCGTTCTGACTGTATCCCTTATTTTACTAGCACATTACATTCTTATTTATTCTTATTCTTATTTATTGTCATTCTGATGATTGAACCCAGGGTCTTCACCATGCTGAGGATTCTACAATTCAGCTACATGTCCAATGCTGTATTTTTATTTATATAATAGTATATATTTATTTTTTATTTATAAATATTTACTTATAAATAAAAATAAAATATTTTATTTTATATATAATATATAATACACATTTTTATTTGTATAATAGGGAAAAGTGAGTAACTTCACATTTGCCTTACTTTTAGTTATTATTGGCAGTTCTTTTGTCCATTCTTCAGGTCTGTTAGTTTTCCACTGGCACTGAATGCCTGTTAACCTAGTTGCTGGAGGGACAAATAAGACAGAATTTGTGTCCTTCAGAACATAGCGAAGGATAAAGAAAACTAGATCACAGGCTAGTATGAGCAGAGAAGTTAGAGGAGCAAAGAAGGGACCCCCACTCAGACTTTTAGAAGGTTTAGGAGGAGGATGCGGGAAGCTTTCTAAAGGAAATTTTTTATGAGCTGAGTCTTGAAAATAAATAGGAATTGTCCAGATAATAGAGAAGGTGAATCTAGGGGAAGTGCATGGGAAAAAGTAGAGGTCGGAGAGCACATGGATGGGGCATTTGGGAAGTCTCTAGTGGCTGAGACTTTGTCAGGGTGATACAGAGAACAGGGAACGGTGAAGCCTGAATTTAGAATGGGTCAGCAGTGTCACATCATGAGCTGCTTCCCAGGTCATAGTCAGATATTTATTCTGAAAGCAATGACAAGTTGCAGTGTAAGCCAGAAAGTGATATGGTAAGGTTTTTGCTTTGTAAAGATTGTGGAAAATGAATTGTTCTTCCAAAAGTGTGCTGTCACCCAGCAAACATAATTAGAAGCCACTGGCTATATCTTTTCTTTTCTGGCTCTAATTTGGATTAAAAAGCTTATACTATAACATAATAATAGAGGGAGCATGAATTAGTTAGTTGTCTACTTTCTGTTTAAGAAAACATTTAAAACATATTTGGCTTGTTAGTATAATGTTCAGCCTTAGATGATTCAAGTAAATTAAATAAAACCAATAACATTAGCAACTGATACTGGACCTTGCAAAGGGCCTGGTGCTTGGTCAAGTGCAAGCATTGTCTGTGTGTCAGGCATTTGTGTTAAAGGCGGAGGAGAGATGGTAGATTATTTGGGTATTTGTAGCTTGGTAGAGGAATAGGCTTTGACACTAATTTGAATATTCTAAGTACTTACATATTATATTCTTTTATATACATTTCACTTTCTAGCCTTACTGCAAAGTTATAGGATCTGGTAAGGGAACCAAGGAGAAATAATGAGCCTTCTTGGAGTCAAATAATATTTAATTATGAGTAGTAAATAAACACAATTCAGTATTTGATAAAATTTCATTTACCCATATCATATTTTGTTACTTTCCCTGACAAGGCAGTATTTCTGTACTTTTAGCCTGAAGTGTTTCCCCTCTCTTAATTATGTCCAGTGCTGACCAAACGAACTAATATTATGAGAAAATGTTAGCAAAGCACTTACACAGTAAGTTCTCAGAGAGAGACCTAAAAGACCTTAGTTGTTAGAATTGCCATTGGAATAGCAACTTATCTACATCCCAAACACTTAGGAAACATGCTAAAATCCATTTAAAACTGTCTTATTTTATTCAGATTAGTCTTGGTAAAGGGCCTTTTTCTGGTACATACTGGAGCTCTGGTTTCTTGTTCAGGTTCTGAGAAACCTTGTTATCACAGATATACATCCAATAAAGTGTGGCATGAAAGTAGCTTAAACACTTCTTAATTGTGGAAAATTTGAGGTATATGCCAAAATTAACATAATAGGATCATGACTTCTTTTGTATCTATTGTCTACCTGGGCAGCCATTTTCTGGGCCACCTGGACAAGGCATTGTCTCATAGATACCTCCATCTGATTAACTTATTCTGAAATTATTTTAAAATAAATGCCAGTCATTCTGTGATCTATGAATATTTCAGAATGCATTTTTGAAACAAGTGGGTTCTCCATTCCAAATTATATTTAAATAAAACTTTACAATTTTCTTAATGTAATTTAATGGAGATTCAGGAAATCATTTTCCTTTTTGGCTAAAGAATTTTTTTTGTTTGCTTGCTGTTAGATAAATTTAGAGACTTGATTTTGAACATAGAAAAAAATGCACAAATAGTGATCCTTCTTGTACCTGCTACCCATCTTGACTGCCTTATCAACACTTCCACTTTACCTTGCTAAAGCTGGGCTACTGGATCAACTTGTTTTTGTAATGTAAATTGATAGCTGTAGGTCATTGTCTCTCTCGAACTGTTAAATATCTACTATAACCCAATTGAGGATAGAGGTGGCAAGGAACACTGGAACTGTTTTGATAGTGTCAGTACAGATTATAATACACTTTCTGATTGTAAGGAATCTGATTCAAAGAGATGATTTATCAATATGAGAGTTAAGTAGTTATTAAAATCTGTTATTTGAACAATGCTTATCCATAAATATATATTAAATGTGAGAAACTATTTATATTCCTTTTTGAGATATTATTTAATGTGTATAAATGTTTTGCCTGCATGTATCTAAGAGCACCGCATGTGTGCCTCCTCCTGTAGAAGTCAGAAGAAGGCATGTTATCCCCATGAACTGGAATTACAGAAGGTTGTGAGTAGCAATGTGAATGCTGAAAATCAAACCAAAGTCCTCTATAAGAGCACCCAGTATTCTTAACCACGGAGCCATCTTTCTAGTCCCTTATATTTCTTTTCAGATGCTTATTACACACATAATTTTTACAATTATGTATTTTTACTTTAAATATCTAATTTCTTATGTTCTTTTTCCTCTGTCTTACCCTAACTTGAGTGACTTTAGAGCTAATAAAGAAGAAATTTTGATCTACACCAGAGGACCATTCGAAACTATGAAAACAATTCAAGCAAATAATCTATTGGCGGAAGAACTTCTCATTACAAAATGTTCTTTTTAAAGTCCGGGATATTGGTTGCTCAGTCACTGTGGAGTCTGGACTGCCATTCGTTAGCACCCTGGGTGTCTGAGCAGACCTGGATAGGAATGTACTGTTCATTTTGAATTAGTGAAAAGGATAGAAAAGCTGCCTCAAGCATTGCATCATCCAAGCCAAATATTCTATTTGTTTGATACAAGCCATTGATCTTACAGTATAACCTCAGATACAAATAAGTTTCATTGTGAGTGGACTTATTTTTCCTGGTCTCTCTAGGTAAGCAAAATTGTTTTATGTGTGCTAGGTCTGGTGTTATCAGAAAATATGCACTTTGCTTACCTTTTTATTTCTGTTGAATCTTCAACAGAAAATGGATCTCATAATTACCCCCAATATTTTGCATACTGTCCATTTAGTAAGAATGTAGTGCTGATGGAGTATGGCTTTGATATTAGCTCAGTTATATATCTGGAATGTTTATTCCCCAGAGCTTTCCAACTGAGGGAGCCCAGCATGAACTCCTACTTTGGAAAATATCTGAGTGGGCAGGCCTGTTTGCCACATTACCCTCATTGTCTGTCTTTGTTTATTCAGCTGAAAAGCAGTACTTGCCTCTACATAGCCAGGCACGATCTCCAAGTCCCAGAAGCTAGTAAAGTGGGTAGGAAAATTGTTTGGGGAAGAGAAAATATGAAAATTTTTATTGGATGTCAACATACTGTACAGAGAAAGGTGCTTTCTTATGTGAAAATGTAGTGATTTTTGTGAATTATACAGCCTAAATCTGAAAATATTTTTGTGGGCTGTTATATTAGGGTTTTTGCTTTTATATACCTTCTTACCTTCTGGATTGGAGGCACTGATAACTTATTGACACAATTTATTTGTTTTTACTGCCCATAAAATGAACCCTAGGTTTGTAAGACACAAGCTGCCTTCAGGTACAGGTGATGATGAATTTCCTGTGGCCAGATTAGCAGGAACATGTTAGCGTAGATTAGCAGGATCATATTCTTGGCCATTTTCTTTGGTTGTGTTTGTCTCTTAAGTGAATTATTGTAGCACGCTGCTAAAGTTTGCCTTCATTCTTTCCCAGACATTTTCAACATTATCACTAGAGTTATAATTTTATAATGCAGATCTGTGATTCTTATTTAAATTTTCCCATGGGTACTCAGCCCTCTCATGTCACCACTTTTGCTTTTTTTTTTCTTGCCTTAGTTTCAATGAACTGTTTTAAAATCTCTAGGGTACATTTCTTTGTCCCCAAATCATATACGTGGTTTGCCTTAATCAGACCTTCTCATTCTTTGTTCCCAGGTTAGATGTTTCTCCTTCAGAAAGCATGGGCTGTATTGTACTTTCCTTTGACACCATATGAATATCTCCATATGATACTTAACAGAATATATTGCTTATTTGTTTTTCTTTTTTTTCCACAAGACAGAATAGTTGGAGATCAGGGACCGTGTCTGTCTTCTTTGTTATATCCACATTACCTAGAAATTATAGGTTCTATTTCTGATGCAATGTAGTTTGGTAAATGATTGAACTGATAAACTTATGGTTTGCTGAGAATCCTTTCTTTGGTAAATACAGAGAACATTTTAGCTCTCTGTTCTTGAACTTTTCCTCCTTATGTTCTATTAATATTCATTTGTTCACTCAATTATTGTCAGTTTGGCAGACTCTGGAATCACCTATAAAAGTAAGATTCCAGGCACACCTGTGAGGGATTATCTTGATTAGGTTAGCCTCTGACCTAGCCCATAAGGAATTATCTTGATTAGGTTAATTGAGATGGAAAAACTCACCCACTGTGAGTTCCATAGTTTGGATCCTGTATTAAGTAAAAAGGAAAGTGACCCGAGCTTCTCATTCTCCACTTCCATGCTGCAGAAACAGCATGGCCATCTATCTTAAGCTCCTGCTGCTGCTGTCCACTTGAACTGTGAGCCAAAATAAATCCTTCCTTTCCTAAAGGGCTTTGTTCAGGGTATTTTATCCTAGCAGCAGGAAAGAAACTGAGACACACATTCACTCAATAAAATGTTACTTTAAACTTTCTGAGCCTTCATCCCTTCTCAGGCAAACTGGGACTATGTAATATTGGACTCCTGCTACAGGAAGAAGCCCCTCCTCAGCCCCTTTTCCTGAACTGCTTTTCTACCTTAGCATTTGACAATTTTTTGGCTACCAGATGAACCTTCCTTCCTGGAGCACGTTACTGCATTGTTTTAATTTCTACATTTTCTAAAGATAAGACAACTGAGGCTCAGGGTTAAATGTTAGAAACATTGGATTTTAGACTGCCTAGCTTCAAAATTGGTCTGAAAAATAAGCATACTTCTCTTGGCTTTCGCTTCACCTAAAAGTAGGAAAAAAATGAAGTGGTAGAGTTGAGCTGATACTCAAGTGGCAGCATTGAGACTCCCTCAAATCCTTGTTTGTCTAAGATGTGTGTATAGGCAAACTGTATAATGTTAGTTTTCCCGCTAAAACTCTTGGAATTTGCTAAAATAAAATTCAGTAGTAGTATATTATCTCAAGAACCTTTTCATCTCACAAACCTAAAATTGTGTGCCCCTTCTAAAAGCTCCTGATTTTTCCTTCCCTAAGTCCTGGTAATTCAGTGGTTTGTTTTTATGAATTTAGCTACTGCAGATAATCCTCCTAAGAGCAATTATACAATAGTGTCTTTTTGTGGCTTAATTTTACTTAGTGACTGAAAGTTTCGCTTATGTTAAAGCATGGCACAGCCTTTCATTTTTAAAATATACTATTGGATCTGTGTGTGTGTGTGTGTGTGTGTGTGTGTGTGCGCGCGCGCGTGCACGCGCACATGTGTCATGTTTTAAATATCCATTTACTTATCAATGAACATTTGAATTTTTATACTTTGAAAGTGAAACATCCTCGAGTCACTTGTGTTTGAGGACTTGATACCCTGTCTTGGGAACTTTCAAGAGATGAAGCCTAGTGGGTCACTGTTAGTGTAAGTGCTGAAGGTATACCTAATGCTCTTCTGGCCCCCACACTTTGCATCCTGATCCACTGAGATATTGGAAGATAACCTGGCCTCCTGCGCCCATAGATTGAGCTAATTGTTGCCAAGCCTTCGCTGTCATGTTAGGCTATATTTACTGAGCCAGGCTCAAAAATAAATCCACACTTCCTCAAGTTGCTTCTGTCAAGTAGTCTGTTACAGTGACAAGGAGTGGAGTCTTCTTTCTGGAACTACGTTCAATGCTTAAGGATATAGATACTCCGAAATGTTAGATCATGTAGAAGGTCTATTTTTAATTTCTTGAGAACTGCCATACTGTGGTGGTTAATTTCGATTGTTAACTTGTTGCAATTTAGAATCACTATGGAAACACCCTTGTGTGTATGTCTGTGAGGGTGATTCCAGAAAGGCTTAACTGAGCAGGAAAGAGCCATTCTAAATGCTTGGTGCCTGGGGTGCCTGGCTGAAGGCAAGCTAAGCAGCACCAGTCACAACTCTTTGCTTCCTGTTGCAAGGGTAGTGTTGACCAGTTTCTTCAGTTTCCTTGCCATAATACACTGCAGCCTCTCAAAACAACAGACTGAAATAAATACTTCTTCCTTTGTTTTGTCAGGTATTTAACCATAGAAACAGAGAAACATAACTAATATCAAGTACATTTTCTTCCTCCTCCCTCTTACTCTCTGTGGTGCTGAGAATCAAATCCAGAGCCTTGAGCATGTTGGATAAGCCTTTTATTACTGAACTATATTTTCCCTGCCCCCAACCTCTTTTGGAGGGAGTCTCTCTATGTAGTCCAGGATGGCCTTATACTTGTGATCCTCATGCTTCTGGCTCCTAAGTTCTAGAATTATAGAACAGTGCCACCACACCCAGCCTGACATACTATTTTCTATAGTGTTGCACTGTTTCATAGTCCTACAGAGACTGCTGATATACACCATAGAAAATGAGAGAAATGAAAGCAGAAATGAAGGAAGAGTAGATAGTTTTGTTAGTATGAAGGAAAATATCACTTAGCCAATTCTTTTAGATTTTTCAGCTAATAATGCTTTTGTTCAGGGCTATCACTTCAGGAAGAGAATCAGTTTGAGTTATGGTTATTCATCATTGTTCACTGAGAATTTCTAAAATTACTAACTTTGATAGTGCCTTAGCAATTATTAGGGGGAGCTTGAGGGTTGAGTTTTGCATTTTTCTCTGATTGAGTTTATGTGAGAATGATAGTGACAGGGAGACTTTTTAAGCATTTGATGTCTTTGTGATTCCAAATTCTTATTTTGAATTGAAATATCGTAATCTGTATTTTAGATGCTAAAATTTAACTTTGTGACTTCTTACATCTTAGCTTCCTCTTCAAGATTCATTCTCTCTCTCTCTCTCTTTCTCTCTCTCTCCTCTGTGTGTGTGTGTGTGTGTGTGTGTGTGTGTGTGTGTGTGTGTGTGTTTTGCTGAGGAAGTAGTAAGTAATGCAGTAAGAAAAGGTTTTTTTTTCTTTTAATATAAAGTGTTACCTAAATGCTTAGTCATGATGATAAAGTGAAGAACTTTGCAGATTGCACAGTAGAACAGTGGTACAATGATCATACTGAGTGTTTGATAGTACAGGAGGGTGGCAGCAGAGTGGGAAGAATTTGTTAACTAGTGTGGCGGATTAAGAGGATTAGATAGAGAACACAAAGTAAGGATAGCCCTCCTCCAGTTCCAAAGAGAAGAAAAAGTAGATCCATTTTCATGTTCTTTGGAATGGCTCAAAGCTCAGATGTTTTCTTACCTTAATTTCACATCAATTAGACTCATAGCCTCTTTGATGACTATAGAGGTGTGCTGTCCACTTTGTAGTATTTATTAATTCAGAAAGCAAACAAATAGACTTAATTATATTTTATAACACAAAAGAGAAACTTTACTACTATACACAGCAAAACTGTCAATTACCTTAGATGGAGAAAACAAGATATTCCATGAGAAACCAAAATTTACACAATATCTTTCCACAAATCCAGCCCTACAAAGGATAATAGATGGAAAACATCAACATAAGGAGCGAAACTACACCCTAGAAGAAGCAAGAAAATCATCTTTCAACAAATCCACACAAACCTAATTCCACCTCTTACAACAAAAACAACAGGAAGTAACAATTACTTTTTCTTAATATCCTAATATGAAAATTAATATTACCAACATATCCTAATCGATTGAAATCCAAAAATATGAGGAATTAGAAGTTTATTGACTGTCATCCAATGGTCTCTCTAATTTGGTAATTGAAGAAATAGGTCCAATATTATACAATCCATATACACTTTCAGCTTGTTTGCTTGTGACAATGTCTCGCTGTGTACAACATAATGGTCTTGAGATCTTACTTCTCCTATCTTAGCCTTTCTATTAGTAGTATTGTTTATTTCATGTTTTTACACTATACTATGGTTTTTCAGAACAGCTTATATATTTTAAAAGTATTTATATACCCAAAATAAATGTAGACAATTAAATTGAGAGGGGGGGTTTGTAAGAGAACAACAAAGAGTGAGACTGACTGCTTTGCTTGATGTTTGTAACTCTTGTATAAAATTAACACAGTAAGAGCCAAGATTTTAAGCTCTACTAAATATAAAACAAATAAACAAACAAAAACACTTTATATATTTATGTTCATTTAACAAAATATTAGTAGTGATGTATTATTTTGAAATGCACGGGTAATACGTTTGGAGTTATTTAAAATTTATATTGAGAAAAATATGTATTTTCAGTATTGCCATAGACAAGCATCTACATAACACTGTTAAATTGATTGATGTTTTATACCAAACAACTTTTATAATACTCATTTTTATTGTTATAATATTTTATAAATTTTAAAGAATATGACAAAAAAAGATATTGTAGGTATTGAAGGGGGTCTCTGGGAGGAGTTGGGGTACAAATAGAAAACAAGAATGTGATTTAATTCTGTTTATTTAAAATATGTTTTTTAAATGTTAACAAATTCAGATAAATTGAAATCATGTAACTTTTCTCATCATAATGCAATAAAACTTAAAAAAAAAAAAAAACCAAACTAAGACATGACCTTATTACACTGATAAAAGAATTTTGAATTTTCCTTTGCTTATGACAAAACTTTCAGGTATTTTCAAGTAATTATATTGTAATAGTGTATAATCCCAAGTACTCCAACCAGATCTGATGACCCCAGGAGTGCTCTCTAGCTGGAGATGCTGGGATCTTCAGTGGTGAATAGTGCTGTGATCAGTTGCAAACGTATCCTAGATTCAGGGACCCAGATACCTGTTTCTCACTCTGTGCTTCCTTACTTTTTGCTGCAGCCATGGTAAGTAAATTTTCTCTCTGCTCAACTATTTGCCACTCTAACTCCTGGAGTCTCTTAGGATAGTATGATGTAATTCTGGTATCAAATACATGTATCTTCAGTAAGCTCTCCATTTATGAATTCATTTAACAATTGGTTGCACGTGAGTACTAAGCTGTACTATACAGTGTTCTTTAGGTTACGTCACCAGCTGCTGTAGGATGGCAGCTTTTAATTGGCCTGTCCTGTTGTTCTCTTTCCACTCCTCAGAATTACTTTTCCAGACATTACAGTGAATAAATAGTTCCAGGCTTTAAGTTGCTCAGCTGGCTTCTGTAAACAGAGAGACCAAGGCAGATTCAGTCCAATAACAGAAGCAATAAGTAGTACTTGAAGTTGAAATTAGTTTTTCATCACATTTGTTTTCTGTTATGTTAATAAGATTAAGACAGTAATGAAATTAGACTATTTTAAGTATATTTAGGTATCTCTGATGATCTCTTTAGTCTACAATTCTTGCTGTTTGTAGTTGTAACTAAGGATGCTGCTTTTCAGAAAAAGATCCTTATAATAAAAATATAAGGCGAAGAAAAAACTACTACTGTAGATTTTCTCTTGCCTTGCATCTTCTAGTTGTCAAGGCATTCCTCTATTAAGTATCAAGTATCTTAACTTACAAGCAGGCATGAAACTCAAGATTACGGAGCAATAAACAGTGGTTTCAGGTTTGACCCCAAGTCCCTTGACCTCATAGACTGATTTCCTTCCAGTGTTGTCTAGACCAGCATTGCTGTTCAAATTCAATTTCTATGTTTAGTTTTAACAATCACTTCCAGCTCATTAAACTCAAGACTATTGTGATCATGCTGTCAAAAGAAAGGCCCATGAACATTCAAAAATGGTTACTAAATGCAATAGCAACCCTGCAGATAGTTAAGAGGCCTTTTCAGGCCTCAGGCAGTAAGTACTAGGAAGTACTAGGTCAATCCTTTTAGTGCATTTTAAATTTGACAATGGTATATAAAATCAATTAGAATAAAATTAATTCTTATTAAATGGAGAAGTTTTCACATAGGCTTTTAAAATGTGTACAGATAGAGAAATAGCAGCAAAAAAAAAAAAATGAGTGTCTAGTTTCAGGTAGCAGGTGGTTAGTCCAGCTAACTAAATGAGGATGCATTTAAATAAAATAAACCAATGACGAGTAGTAAATCAAGAATGTTTATTTTTGGCTTTCTGTACAATATATTAAGACTCATAAGCCCAAAGCAAATGCAAGATGTTCTGTGTCACCAGTTTAGAATTAATTTTGTTTCTTGAGCAACTGTTTCCTCTTACCCACCATTTGATAATCATTCGACTTGATGTCACTTGCTTACATAGGGAAAGTCAACAAAGAGATATATTGAACAGTACTACATAAATGGTCCATCTCTTGTCTGAAGTAAAAAGGTTGTGTGGCAAAGTGAAATGAATAAGAACATCAGAGTAAAACAAGTGTACATGTGCCTGCTGCCTCAGCCACTTACTACAACTGTGGACTCAGGCAATTACTGCACTTCCTTAAGCTTCAGTTTTCCTGTTAATAAACGTGGGCTTGTAATCCCTGCCCTTAAAGTTTGTGTGAGCTAAATGTTAATAAGTAAAATGCTCAACAAAGGTTGAAGCATTCTTGGTAATAGTGAATAGTAATTTTTCTCACTGTAATTAATAATGATAAGGCTAACTATGCTAGTATGGTTTTTATTGCTACGACAAATCCCTGGGAGAAGTAAAATAAAAGAAAGAAGGATTTTCTTGGATCCAGTTTCAGAGATTTTAGTTCATGATTAATTGGCTGCTGCTTTTCTTTTCGGGGGATGGGAAGCTGTGCTAAGATAAGGTATGGTCATAGGAATGTGAGGTAAAGGAGGCAAAGCAGCCTGGGACAAGACACAGTGCCAAGACCATATCCTCATTTAGGCCACAATTCTGCAATATTCTATGACACTCCCCAATAATACCATCGAGTGATTCATCAGTGGATAAATCCTTTATGCCAGCACTCTAAACACATAATTATGTAGATGGATCCATCTGCTAAGGATCAAGCCTTCAACACCTGTACCTTGTGGAGAATATTTTATATCCATATCCAAACCATAGTACTGAGTGGGAGATTACACTAATAGTTGTATGAAGTAATTTACTAACAAGGTACTGGCCCAGGAAAGTTAGAATATATTGCTATCCAGATCTGTATGACCTTCAGTGGGTGACCTTACTTAGAAAGAGAAATCTTAGAGATTCAAGGAGGGAAACCATCTGGAATAAGCTCATCAGAATGTTTCTGTGTGTCTCAAAACATAGATGTAAATAATTATTACTTACTAAGGCTTGATAGAAGATATAATGGGAAAAGACCATTTACCACTGCTGATAAGGATTAAGTAGTTTAGAAGTAATCTCCACAAGATTTATATGAAACATACAACTTTTAGTCATAAAAGTTTAGGTGATAAAAAATTATTAATAAATTAGTTGAAAAGTGAGCCATTACTTATAATTTGGAAATTTGAATATTATAAAAGCTAGTTATTCTTGGTTTATTAATTTTTGGATAAACTAAATTGTTAGAAATGTTACTATAGAATTTTTTGGAAGGAATGTGGTAACAGTTTAGAAATATAAATAATTGTGAAAGATTGAAGGCAAATGTGGAGAAGAACAAATTAGTAGACTGTTATAAAGCTGTAGCTAGTAAAACCATTTTATGCTTGCGTATAAATAGATCACCCTAATAAGAAAAGATAGATTTTGATATTTAATATATGTACTTAGTATGTGTGTGTGTGCATGTGTGTGTATGATTTTCTGTGGGTATGTGTACAAATGTGTGCACATAGTTGGACAAGAGAGTCAACCTTGTCTGTCAATTCTTTAGGTGCCATTCACCTTGTTTACTCAAATGGGGGGTATGTGTCTTGCCCTCATTATGAGAATGCGGGTAAAGGGTGGTGTGGAGTATCATGCATCATCATGTGTCTGACCACCTCTACCACTTCCGCATGCCAAAACAGCAATGTCTATAGCTCAGTAAAGGGTGCTGAGATTATCTGCTTTATTGTATGTGAGTAACTACTTATACAGTGGAAGCTTATTGAGTTTGATGGTTAGCGTATTACTTTGGATTAGATAGTGAGCACTCATACTACCAGGGTCTCTATGTAGAAGAAGCACATCAATAAAATATATGCTACACTCTCCATGTCTCCCTTAATAAATATATGCCATCACACCCTGCTTTTTATGTGAGTTTTGATGATTGAACTCAAATCCTCATGTTTGCATGGCAGGTACTTTCTCCATTTAAATGTTTATTTTTGTTAAGATTTTAGAATTGTATATCTGTGCAATAAATAAATCTCCTCCTAGTCTGTGACTTGTAATTTCAGTTTTGTGCAGTCTCTGAAAAAGTTCATTTTGTTTTATTTTAGTAAAGTCTAATTTAATTTGTATGCCCTTCTTTGGGGGATTGTATTTCTATTGTCATATTTAAAAGCTCTTACTGTAATGGAATGATTTCTCTAACACAATCAAATTTTTCTGTGGTTTCTTTGAATATGGTTTTGTTTTCATACTATATATTTAGGATAATGGTCCTTTTGATAACATTTTTGTGTAAGTATGAAGTTAGAAAAAAAGAAGTTTTAGCCTTCTTCCTGCAGAAACTTGTAATGGTGTTAACTGTCAGGTTGACAAACTCTAGGATCATCTGGAAGATGGGTCCCTGAGCATGCTTGTGCGAGATTTTTCTCACTGAGTTATTTGAAACCTGAAGACCCACTTTGAATGTAGGCAGTACCATTCATGGGCTGGGCCCTAAAGTAAATGGAAAAGACAGAGCTGAGCAGCAAATATGCATTCATTGTTCTCTTCAAACTGTGCACACAAGTGAATAGGTGCTTCAAGCTCCTGCCACTGTGCCTTGTCAACATTGACATACTATAACCTAGAGTAGAACTGTGAGGTAAAATAGACCCCTATCTCCTTTAGGATGCTTTTATCAGATTACTTTATTGCAGCAACTAGGAAGGAAACTAGATTAACTGCAACTCTTTAAAATCATTTATTTTAATGGGGGAAAAAACAGCCTTTTTACATATATTTGGCTTTTCTCTTTGTCAAAAAATTGGTTTATATCTGTGAAGGATTAGATGGGGTTTTGGGGGAATTGAGGTGTGATCCATCACAGGTGTGGAGGTCAGAGGACAATTTGTAGAAGTCAGTTAGAAGTCAAGTTGCCAGGCTCTGTCTCTCCAGCCCTTACTCTCCGTTCTGCTGCTGTTTTACAGGAAGTCTTAAAACCACCTGTAATGAGTTCTACACTTTTCTTCTTTGCTCTTTCCTTTTTATACTCATTTTATTTTAAAACCTGATTGTGAATATTTTTCCAAAAAATTACTCTGGGGCTTTGATTAAGATTCGTTGACTCTGTAGATGTAATTATTATGTTTTCTCCAATTATGGAAGTCTTCATTTCTTTTTTCACAGGTATTTGTAGCTAAAGGCAATGAACATTGTATTACATATGTACCTAGTATTCTGTATTAAATATTAAATATATACTTAATATTACATATTAGGTATTATTCTTAAGAGTATCTTAAAAATGAATTCTAATTGTCTATTTATAACATGAGAGAATAAAATTGTTTTTTAATATGAAAATATTTTTTAGGATTTATATTTAGGCATGTGTATATCTGTATGAGGATATGTCTCTGTGGGTTCTGTGAAGACCATAAAAGGACTGTGGATTCCTTGGAGCTAGAGTTATATGCAGTTGTGAACCACACAATGTGGGTGCTAAGACCCATGGCTGGGTCTACAGGAAGATCAGCAAGCCCTCTTAACTGTTGAGTCACTCTACCTGATTTTGAATCATTGTTGACTTTGTATTGTGCACTCTTTACTGATGTCTTTGTGATTAGTAGTAGTGTTTGTTTCCCAGGATGGCCCTACATTTGTGGACTCAGGTGATTCTCCAAAATAGCTGAGACAATACATACATGATATTATGTCCAGCATAGGATCATTGATATAAAAAGTTTGGTTTCTGGTATTGAATTATCTCTTGATATTATAGATAATCTGCGACTTGATGCTTTTTGACTTTATGATGGTGTAAAAGCAGTATATATCTATAGAAATTGTATTTTATTAATGAATAGAAACATTTTTTTTAGATAATTTCTTTATTTACATGTAAATGTTCCCTTTCCCAGGTTCCCCTCCAAAAAACAAACAAACAAACAAACAAAAACAACAAGAACAAACTTTTTTTGCCTCCCCCCTCCCCATGCCTGCCACCCCACCCTCTCCCACTTATTGGCCCTGGCATTCCCCTACACTGGGGCACAAAACCTTCACAAGGCCGAGGTCCTTTCCTCCTACTGATGATCAAATTTGCAGTCCTCTACTATACACATGCTGCCAGAACATTCAGTCCCACCCTGTATAGTCCTTGATTGGTGGTTG
>JADRCD010210453.1:9827-20361 GCA_019843815.1 Montemys delectorum
GGAAGGAAGGAAAGAAGGAAGAAAGAAAGAAAGAAAGAAAGAAAGAAAGAAAGAAAGAAAGAAAGAGGAAGGAAGGAAGGAAGGAAGGAAAGAAGGAAGAAAGAAAGAAAGAAAGAAAGAAAGAAAGAAAGAAAGAAAGAAAGAAAGAAAGAAAGAAAGAGGAAGGAAGGAAGGAAGGAAGGAAGGAAGGTTGGTTGGTTGGTTTGTGTCAGACTGTCAAAGAGTGAGACTACTGGAAATGTCTTTTCATACTGCCGTGGTAAAATGACAATGAATGACTGGCTTTACCACTTATTAGCTGCAAGACTTTCTTCAAATCATTTGACTTTTTTCTCCTATTTCCTCATCTATAAGATAAGGTTCTTACAAGGATTCAATAAGTCTATACATAGAAACTTTAATTATGACACTAAACATCGAATGACCTGCTTTTGATTTTTTAAGTTAGCACATGAAGCATCAGATGCTATTATGACTTTTTTAATTAGATATTTTCTTTATTTACATGTCATATGATTTCTCCATTCCCAGTTTCCCCTCCAAAAAAAAAAAAAAAAAACCCAAAAAACAACAACAAGAACAAACCCCTGTTCCCTCCCACTTTCCCCTGCTCACCACCCCACCCTCTCCCACTTACTGGCCCTGGCATTCCCCTACACTGGGGCACAGAACCTTCACAGGGCCAAGGGCCTCTCCTCCCATTGATGACCGACTTTGCAATCCTCTACTATACACATGCTGCCAGAGCAATCAGTCCCACCATGTGTACTCCTTGATTGGTGGTTTAGTCCCTTCGAGCTCTGAGAGTACTAGGTAGTTCATATTGTTGTTCTTCCTAAGGGGCTGCAAACCCTTCAGCTCCTTCGGTCCTTTCTTCAACTTCTTCATTGGGGACCCTGTACTCAGTTCAATGGATGGCTGTGAGTCTCTACTTCTGTATTAGTCAGGTACTGTCAGAGTCTCTCAGGAGATAGCTCTATCAGGCTGGCTTGTCCTTCCTTCAGTCTCTGCTCCATAGTTAGACTCTGCAACTCCTTTTGTGGGTATTTTGTTCCCCCTTTTAAGAAGGAATGAAGTGTCCACATTTTGGTCTTCCTTCTTCTTGAGTTTCTCATGGTTTGTGGATTGTACTTCAAGTATTCCAAACTTCTGGGCGAATAACCACTTATCAGAGAGTGGATACCATGTGTGATCTTTTGTGATTGGGTTACCTCACTCAGGATGATACTCTCCAGATCCATCCAATTTCCTAAGAATTCCATTATGACATTTTAAGCAAAATGTGTTTTATAGTCTCCTTTCCCCAATTGGCTTCCACCCTGCCAACCTTGTCTCTCCCCCATGCACCCCTGCCCCGTAACACTCTACACCTATCTATTTGAAGCCTGGCTTCTTCTATCAGTTGAATGTTCCTTTCTGCCTCCAATTGTAAGCTCAGCCTTTTCTCTAGCCTTCTTAAATACGTACTGTCCTAAGATGTCTCCTAACCCCCTTTGCAGCATATGTCCTCCCTCAGTGAGTAATTCCATTTCCTCCACGTGACACACACCGCATCTGAAAACTTATTCCTGATACACATTCATAATATGAGAGTATTTCCAACAGTGAGCTGCAAATATCACCTAAAATATCCTACAGCACATGGCAAGCAACCCGTCTAAACTGTACTCTCCCGCTGTCAGCTTCCTGCCCAGCCTGCATCACCAGACATTGTCAGAAAGCCTGGAATCCTCATCTTCCCAGCTGTCCTCCTCCACTGTTTCCTGGCCCACACTCACCTGGTTAGCGACCCCTTGGCTCCCCTTCGGGATTGTCTCCTTAGTGGCAGGGCCTCTACCTTCCTGCTACAGGTGCTCCCAAGTTCTCACATAGCTCTCACTTGAGCTTATAAGTCCAGTTTCTAATTGGTTTCCCTCTAACTGACTCAAAACCCTGTGATGGTTCTCTTAAAAACTAACACATGACAATTGCAGACGTTTGCTTTGTAGAAAGCCACGTGATGCTTTGCTACTCTTATACCTTATGCAATGTTCAAATAATGGTAACAGATCTCTCCCCTCAAACACTTATTGTTTCTTTTTGGTGAAAATATTCAAATAGTCTAGCTTTTGGAATAAAATATATAGTACATCGTCTTTGTCTGCAGTCATTCTCTCATGAAGCAGCACACCCACAAAGCTTCCTTATCCTAGCTCGCACATCTTGGTGTCCAACCATAACTTGCCCTTTCCTTTCCTCTCTTTTACTGTCCCCTGCCTATGGAAGGCTCCACAGCACTCACAGCTTCGGATATCTCCTTTTCAGATTCCACACATGAGAGAGAATTTACAGCATGTCTCTCTGTACTTGAGTTGTTATGTCACTTAACCTAGTGACGTTAGGCTCCACCTTTGTTAAAAATGACAAGATGTCATTCTTCCTGTGCCTGGATAGTGTATATATGCCCCGCCTATTTAGTCATTTACCAGTTAATAAATACTGCCATTGTTTCCATGTCTTAATTATTATGAGTATGGCTATAATAAATATGGGAATCCACATGTCTCTTCCACAAATGGTAATGCTCTCCTCTGGATAAATACCCACTAGTAGGATTGGTAGACCATAGGACAGCTCTATTTTTAATTTCGTCTTAGAAATTACTATAATGTTTTCTGTACTGGCTGCCAAAATTCAATTACTACAAACAATGTACGATGGTTTATTTTTCCTCACATCCTTGCCAATCATTGTTATATTTTGTCTTTTAAAGACTTTTTTGTTTTAGATTAACATATGCCAACTTCTCGTGTTCATAAAAGCCAGTGTGATATTTCAATATATTCATATAGCTTGCACTGTCTTACCTATCCCCCTCTCCATTCCCCCATCATTTAGATAACAACCATTCTAATGAAAGAGAAGTGATACACCATTGTTCTGATTTATAACTCTCTAATGATTGGTGAAAAAACTTTTCATGCTCCAGTCATGCATTTTTATCACTTCCTTTGAAAAACATTTGTTTATCTGAATGTAGTGTACATTTTTTATTTTTAATGTATTTCCATTATTTATTTATTTTTGTCCACTATGTGTGTGGTATGTGTATGTATGTTTGAACGAGTGTGAGCATACATGTATGTACAGGTGTGTGTGGACAAATGTGCGCGCATGTGGAGGCCTGAAGCTGGTGCTGGGAGTCATTTTCCAACACATTCCACCTTGCTCATTGAAGCACAGGCTCTCAACACACCTTGGCTAGCTAGCCAGCTTGCTTCAGAGATCCCAAGTGTGAAATCCCAAGGGACTAACTACTTGCCCACCTTGCACTCACCTGAGTGGAGCACTCTAGTCCTCCTGTTTGTGTACAAAGTGCTTGTCTGCTGGGTTATCCGAGTCTTCCTACTGCCCATTTTTAAGTTAAGTTACGGTTGAGTTGAGATCATTATACATTCTAGTTATTAACTCTATATGGCATTGCGAGTATCTCTCCTCCGTGAAGCGTGTCTCTTTACTCTGTTGTTTCCTTCACTGTTTGGAAGTTTGAGACTGGTGTAATCCCACTAGCCTGGTTGTGGATGAACTGTCTATGAGCACAACACCTAGCACAGCATCATTACCTAGCCTCACTTGGCCCTCGGTACACGTGCCTGAACTAAACTGGACTTCAGACTGAGGAGAGAGCTGTTTCTTCAGGGTTGTGTGGTATTTTATTTTGTTGAGAGGGAGGGTCTCACTATGCCGTCTAGGGTGACCTTGAACTCAGGATCCACCACACCAGCCTCCCAAGGGCTTGCAGGTGTGTGTCATCCTGCCTGACCTAGAAATATACATGATGATTTTTGGCAGTTTTAAGTTGCTTTCTTGGAGGCTTTTAAAAACAATTAGCATACAAAAGTATTAGGTTTCACTACGGAATTTTCTAACGTACTGTAATTTATTGACCCTCCTCCCTCTGCCCATCCTCCTGTCTCTCACCACGCTTGTACTTTTCCAGCCCTTGCTCCTTTACCTCCTTCCAACTTGCATCTCACATTACTTCACAGTGGCAACCTGCCACTGTCCACGGCCAAGAGGGGATGTAAATTAAGAATTCCTGAGTCTCAAACCCCAAGTGTTCTTCCTCCATTTTGTCTCTAGTTTCTAAAAGTCAGATTTAAAACAAAAAACAAAAACAAAACAATATATTCATATAAAGAGACTTTAATTAAAAAGTAACTGTATCAGGGTTTATTTCTCTAGCCCTGGGTTTGGCTGACAATACTTCGTATCTATTATAAATCCTGTATAGAGCCTCTAAATGTGTATTGGTACAGGTTACACTGAAACTACTCCCCTCTGCCAGCCAGAGGGTTTTTCTCTATAAAAATCATAATGACTGAACGGACTTATCAAAAGAAAACAAAAAATGTTAAATCAGTCAACTTACTACTAGTGGAATTATTATTTTATTCCATATTGCCATTATTTCCCTACTTCTTAGCCTGTTAGCCACTCCTTCATCAATCTAGCCTCCTGAAGATCAAATCCATCCTTCTGAATGGCAAGGTTGTCTTTACAGAGGTAGAAATGGGGCTTTATGTGTCCCTGTGGCATTGTCCAGTGTTAGACATTAAAGTAACTCTTAGTGAGCATGGATGGAAAGGTTCAAACCCAGAAAGGTAAGGGGAGACGAGAAAGAAAAGAGAAACAAACAAAGAAATAGATAAATAACTGTAGATAGGATTGAAAAGAGGAATAGTCTGTATATCTTGCAGATGAGGGAAATGTCTGAGAATCAGGTAGCGACTTGCCCACGGGAGCTGGACAGGACTCAGGGCTGGGCCTCTGCCCCAAGCTCTGTCTTATTGATTCTCTACATCTGAGGCATCCTTCCACCTCAATCTGACCTGTTTTTATCAGTTCGACCCTCAGGAAATGATGCAAAAGAGCCTATCTGCTTCATGAAGCTTTCTTTTCCTATTTCAGCCCACCATGACCTCCACTCTACTAAAGGACAATGTTTACATGGTCACTTTAATATCCAAATGAATGCAAATCGGATTTTTCATAGGTTCATTTTATTTATCTCTTCCCAGAAAAAAAAGTTTCAGGTGGATTTTAACACATGAAAATTCTCTTTTAAAATCCATGTAAATTTCTTAGGAACTATGGCTCATATACCTCACTTGTGATGGCTGTTGGATCATAAGAGACAAGAACTTTTATGGTTTAGTTAATATTCATATTTCTGGAGTTCTCTTACCACAGTCTCCTACATGCCCCTTCTATGTCTCAATATTGGCATTTAAGCTTATTACATAAGCTGAATAAACTGAATGTAAGCAAGGTATCTGTTGACTTAGTTTTAAGCCTTCTGAAATCGAGTGAAACTAAACCAGAAGTCATGATCAGTCAGTCCTCATTCCTTTACACAGGAAAGAAGGTGCGGTGAGAGAAAGGAAATACGAAGAATGAGATTGGGATGGGGGTGGTGCTGGAAAGATGGCTCAGCAGTTAAGAGCACTGACTGCTCTTCCAGAGGTCCTGAGTTCAATTCCCAGCAACTGTATGATGGCTCACAATCACCTGTAATAGGATCCAATCCCCTCTTCTGATGTGTCTGGATTTCTCACATTTCATTTTGCTCTGCAGGTTTAAATCATGGAGAACAGTAAAAAGAATGGTTAGTGATGTTTGGTACAAGTCAACCAGTGAAAGAATAAAGTCAATGTTTAAAACAGGTTGTCTTCTCCTTTGCCTGTCTGAAAAAAATAATAGTAATTCCTTAGCTCAGTTTAATAAACATAGCATGTAATAACAGTAAGACAGCACTTGAAGGGAAGGGGACAGTCATCCCAGGATCATGAACAGTCACTGGGGAAAAGTCGCATCAGGCTAAGATCTCCAGTACTATGTTTTTACAAAACCAGGTTTACTAGATGAACAGGTCAGAGAATGTAACTAATGCACACGTCTATCTGGAGTTTATCAAGCATTCTTTCTTCACTGGTTTACAGATAAGAACACAGTGGAGACGCTAAAGGCCCATCTACCAGTTATTGGTTAATGATCTCATCAATCAGAAAGGATGTTTTGATGCCTCCTGCCTAACTATTCCTTGTCTTTCTATTTTAGACAAGTCTAGTGCTTTAAGCCTCAGACCCATCCATTATTGTGCACCTTACTGCACTTTCTAGTACCACTCCAGCCTGTTTCATCTAGGTTCTTGGACTGTCTCTGATTCTAGTCTCTCAGGACTATTCTCAATACTTTAAGAATATTCAGCTTTCTAACATTGCCCAGCTTATGCTTGTTATCCCAGAATAGTTATTAGTTAAGCCCTTTTCTATAGCTCCTTCACTATATGAATTTCATATCTGCCTTTAGGTAGACCCCAACCACATTAACAATCCTCTAGGTGATTTTCTACTGCTTCAAAACCCAAAATTGTTTGGTGTGGCAGTTAAACTTGAACTTTTTACTATCCGTAACCACGAGGCAGAGGTTTCAAGTATTATTTATTTTTGTTAACTTCACTCCAACTATTTTGTTAGCTGACATAATCCCATCACTCAGAATTGTTCCTAACACATACGAAAGGCTCATTTTGTCCGGGGGCCCAGCAAAGTGGCTCCATAGATAAGATTGATGACCTGAATAATTCCATTCTCCATGATGGAAGGATAGGACTGACTCCCTTTTGAAGGCTTCATCTTAAGGTGCTATTCACACCACACAACACACATGCATAGAGACAGACACATATACACAACACACAGACACACATACATATACACCATACACATATACACACAGAGACACCATACACACAGACACACACACACACACACACACACATACCATACATACACATACACACACATACACAACACATAAAAGAATGTATGTTGAATGTCACAATCCTTCCATCTGCTTTTCAGTTAGGGTACATTCCCTTCAGTTTCTTTTTATTTCACAAGGCCTTTAAAGGTATCCCTTCCTTTGGCCTGGTGTGCTTTCCTCCTCCTGCCCCATCCCTTCTGCCTCTCATCCCCCTAATTTCCCTCAGGACCCAGCCTTAAAATCATTTCCTCTGGACAGCCTTTCCTTTAGTCTCTGCTCCACACTTTGTCTCCATATTTGCTTCCATGGGTATTTTGTTCCCCCTTCTAAGAAGGACTGAAGTATCACACTTTGGTCTTCCTTCTTCTTGAGCTTCATGTGGTCTGTGGATTGTATCTTGGGTATTCCAAGCTTTTGAGCTAATATCCACTTAGTGATATTATACCATGAGTGAGTGCATACCATGTGTGTTCTTTTGTGATTGGGTTACCTCACTCAGGATGATATTTTCTAGTTCCATCCATTTGCCTAAGAATTTCATGAATTCATTGTTTTTAATAGCTGAGTAGTACTCCACGTTTTCTGTATCCATTCCTCTGTTAAAGGACATCTGGGTTCTTTCTAGTTTCTGGCTATTATGAATAAGGCTACTATGAACATAGTGGAGCATGTGTTCTTGTTATATGTTGGAGCATCTTTTGGGTATATGCCCAGAAGTGGTATAGCTGGGTCCTCGGGTAGTGCTGTGTCCAATTTTATGAGGAACCACCAGACTGATTTTCAGAGTGGTTGTACCAGCTCACAATCCCACCAACAACAGAAGAGTGTTCCTCTTTCCAACCAAAGAGTACACATGGAGGGACCCATGGCTCCAGGCGCATACGTAGCACAGCATGGCCTTATTGGGTATCAATGAGAGAAGAGGTCCTTGGTCCTGTGAAGGCTTTATGCCCTGGTTTAGGGGAATGTGAGGGCGGGGAGGCAGTAGTGGGTGGATGGGTGGTGGAACACCCTCATAGAAGCAGGGGAGGGAGGATGGGATAGGGGGTTTCTGAGGGGGAGGACCAGAAAAGGGGATAACATTTAAAATGTAAATAAAGAAAATATCCAATAAAAAAAGGGGAGGGGAATCATTTCCTCTGGGAGACCTTCCTTAACCTTCTAACTAGGAAATGCCCTCCCACTGTGTCTGCTCACAGCAACCTGTGCTTACCTAAGCAAATCAGCCCCTCACCATGCTTCCTAATCAGCAGGGCCTCCTGATTCTTCTCCTGCCAACTTGATTCACAATGGAACAACACTTACACACTCCGCACCCACTCACCTGGCACATTGTCTTTCACGGAGTCAATGTAGGACTTCCTGAATTGAAACTAATGAATAGCAAGGTGAGACGGAAAGATAGCCCTGCCTTATTCTGTGATGGATTACGCTCAGCTCTGAATGCTAAGTGTTAAGAGGAACCCACTCTTCCCTGCCCAGAGAAAAGCAATCAGTAGGTTAAGAGTGCAAACCAGAAACAGTTCAACCTAGGAAAGAGAGAGGAGAAGGGCAAAATGAAAGATGTACGAACTCTTGAATTTTCTCGAAGAATATTAAACATAGGTTTGCAAGCCCGTGGGGGAATGAATGGTAGGAAATTGGAGGGTAACAGATACCAGCTTTTATCAATGTGCTGCCCACAGGGCACCGAGTTCCTTCTCCAGAGGCACTCACAGTGAGCAGATTACAACTTTGTGCAGAGTAGGTGGGCTTAACTATTCTTAGCAGTGAACAACAGAAGAAAAGTAGAAGGGATTCAAGTGTCTAAATGGTTTGGTCAGATTCGAAAGGAAAAACAAACAAACAAACAGAGGCCCCAGTGCATACTTCACTGAGCTAGCTGGGAATTCATCCCCCCCCCACCCCCCCACCCCCCCACCCCCGTTCTTCTTGTCCTACAGACCAGAGGGATGAAGTAGGACAGGATGGCTTAATAAGCAGAACAATGAAGACAAGGTGGCAAAATTAAAATTACAAAATCCTACTGGTTGGCAATGAATTTATGTTAAAAATAATATTTGCAAATAGATATTGGAATAGATAAGTATAGTCAATTATCAATGACCTATACAAAAGAGGGGAAAGTACCCACTTTAATTCCAGGTGAAGAATTGCCTTTGTTTTTCAAAGCAAATAATATCTGATAATGTTTATGTTCAATGAACTTAGCTTCTTATCAATTAATAACTTAAAAATTGACAAAACAAGGAAGCTCATTAAAATTCCACGAGAATAAACACTTCCAACCACTTCATACTCCTTTTTAAAAATGTTTTAGATTTATTTTTTATATGAGTGTTTTGCTTACGTGTATATGTGTGCACCACATATGTGCCTGGTGCAATGGATACCAGAAGAGGGCATCGGATCCCCTGGAACTGGAGCTATGGATGGTTGGGAGCCACCATGTGGGTTCTGGGAATTGAACCTGGGTCCTCTGCAAGAGCAGTAGGTCCTCTAAAGCACTGGGCCAACTCTAGCCCTTTTGTACCATTAACCTCCAAGTGTCTGCATGTGTCACATCAGTCACAGACTGATGACACTGACCTGTGCTTTGTAGGCTCGGCTATTCTGCTGACTCAGGAAGAGAAGCCAGTCTCAGCTACTGCATCGGAAGATGTGTCAGAGTTTTCCCAGGCCAATGGGACCTCTGTAACCTAAAATACCTTCTGAAGAATTCAGGATCTGACTCAGAGCAGCCCACTGTGGACAACTCTGCAATGCCCTTATGCCTGACTACCCTGCTAGCCACATTCAAGAACTCATTCAGGAAAAGGGACAGTCAAGCTGGTTTATAAAGTGCCTGCTAGTGTGCCCTGAGACTTTTTTCCCCTCAAGTGTCTTGCCAGCTGTGCTGTGATCTTGCCCCTAGGGCACAAGCTGGAGTTTGTAACACCTCAAGTTTAATAATTCACACATTTGCCAAATAATCTAAGCATGCACAAAACTGTGTTTTACAGCTTGAATGACCATTTTCAACTGTCAGACCCCAACACACACACACACACACACACACACACACACACACACACACACTACTGTCTAATCCAAATATAGAAAGTTTTCATTTTCTAGTTAGAAAACAGGAGGAAGAGGTAAAATATGCAATCTCAGTTAAAGTTAACATTCTACAATTTAGAGGTTTTTCAAGACAGATTGACTTGCTTGTACAAAGTTTCTAAAGACTTTGCACTGGGTGCTGGAGAGATAGCTCAGCGGTTAAGAGCACTGACTGCTTTCCCACAGGTCCTGAGTTCGATTCCCAGAAACCACATGGTGGCTCACAACCATTTGTAATGGGGTCCTCTTCTGGTGTGTGACAGTGACAGTGTACTTACATACATTAAATAAATAAATCTTAAAGGAAAAAAAAAAAAGACTTTGCACTGAAGACCACAGCTTCCTCTCTCACACACCCATTGTCACCATTAGCAGGCTGCCAGTGCAGTCTGACAATTCCCCATAAAGAATTAACCTTGAAGATCCACAACATTGGAGGTAGTTCAAGTCCCACTTTCTCACTAAAGAAGGATTTGCCAGCTAGTAAAACAATGACATGTGTCAGTCAGACATTGGAGCACTTTAAACCAGGAAGAATTGGATAGGCAGTGAGGGCATGAAGTATATGCATGCACCAAGCATCTCTTCATGAAGACAGCACAGATGGGCAGGGGAAGAGAGACCT
>JADRCD010210454.1:0-16368 GCA_019843815.1 Montemys delectorum
GAGACTGAGAGTATAGCTGAAATAGCAATATTATGAGGAGAATATTGCTGGGGTGGGGAAGCCTGTGAGCTGGGTGAAGTCTTAGGGTTGGGGAAGAGGTGATAAGAGCCAGGGTAGACATGTGTAACAAGCACTTGTGGTACTCAGGAAGCCTGGAGGCCAGCATGCACTTTGGTGTGGTAATAGGCACCACAAACAGTCATTTGTTCCTTCTGACTTCTGGAATTTGGGGAAATGGACTTTCCTCTGTACCTGACAGATACCACATAGACAAAGACTGCCAGCCTGGGATCCCTCCTACAGACCTCTGCCTCCTGATGGCTCAGCCTTAGTTGCTCATACCCATAACAAGAACCCTGCTACTTCTACCACAGCATACATGCACATTAACACATACCCTACATGAAAGGCTGGCTTCTCAGAAGTGTCTCCTCTGAGGCTCCCCCTCAGGAGGCTCAGCTTCAGTTGCTTGCCTGGCTAACTCACTCCTCTCAAGTCATCGTTGGATCTGCAGTTCCCCCTCTCCCACTGCCAAGTGATGTGTCGCAGACTTTTTCCTGGGAGGATACAGCACACAGACATCTATTCACCCTTGAAAGAGAACCCACACAGACCAATGGAACCGTTGCACTGAAGTCTGACCTGGTAAACAAATAACATCCTACCAGGGTTATTATGAACAGGAGTGTGTGTCAGGGTTGCTTACAAGGAGAAGAGTTGACTCAAAAACAGGCCCCGGAGTCTCTGCTCACACTGTTTTGTCAGTCCCTTCCCCTGTCATTAACTCTTTCTATGAAGCTGAGCTCAGGGGCCTTCAAGAATCTCCTATGTTCCTGATCTTTTGTTTTTTTAATAGACCTAGCAGAAATGAAGATATCTAGAGAGACTCCTGCATCTCACAATCTATCAGACAATTGAAATAATGGACCCCAAAGAAATGGGAATTTCTCCAGGAATCTCACAATGGGCAAAGGAAAGGGCACCAGCCAGAGGGGACGGAGAACGTCTTCTGGAAAGAGATTTCACACGGTTCTGACAGTTTTTCAGACCACCTCACAGGATGAGACTGGAGCAGAGACTGCTCAATGGTGAGCAGGACCACACCTTGACCGGGACTGCTTAGATGTGCAGATCCTTGTACCTTTAAACGTTGATCTCACACCAGAACTTAGGTTGTTCTTTTGTCCCCCTATCTTTCTTTCTTTCTTTCTTTCTTTCTTTCTTTCTTTCTTTTTAAATATGGAACGCTTCACAAATTTGTGTGTCATCCTTGCGCAGGGGCCATGCTAATCTTCTCTGTATCGTTCCAATTTTAGTATATGTGCTGCCGAAGCAAGCACTGGCCCCCTTTCTAAAACGCCAACACTGAATAAACCTTTTTTCTGCTTTCTACTTTTTTGGTGGGAACAGGAGGCAGAGGGGTGGGGAGGGGGACAGATTTTTTTCAAAGTCAGGGCTTCTCTACTCCTGGTTGGCCTGGAACTCACTCTGTAGACGCAAGAGATCTGCCTGCCTCTGCCTCCCTAATGCTGCAATTACAGATGTGTGCCACCATTGCCTGCTTTTGCTTTCTTTTTTTTTTTTTTTTCTTTTTTTTTTTTTGGTTTTTCGAGACCAGGTTTCTCTGTGTAGCCCTGGCTGTCCTGGAACTCACTCTGTAGACCAGGCTGGCTTCGAACTCAGAAATCCACCTGCCTCTGCCTCCCAAGTGCTGGGACTAAAGGCATGCACCACCACTGCCTGGCCTGCCTTTGCTTTCTAAGCAAAGTCTTTTTTTAAGACTTATTTTCTCTGAACTGGTGTTTTGGCTGTATATGTGCACCACATACATGCCCACAGGCCTACAAAGATCTAACTCTCCTACCCTCAGACCTTCACCTTTGAGGCACCCTAGCACTCATCCACGCACAGATATATATGTATTTTTTGAGACAGTGTACTCCTGACAGACCTTTGATTACGCAGACTACCTGCTTCTGCCTCCACAGTGTTGGGATTAAAGATATTGGCAACTGCGCCTGGCCATAAATACAATTTTTTTAAAAATACATAAAATAAACAGCCGGTGCTGTGTAGCACATTGGTAATCCCACTACTTGGAGATCACAAGGCGAGTCAGAAATTCAGAGTCATCTTCAGCAATACGATGAGATCCAGGGCCAAACTGGAATACAAGAAACCCGGTCTCAAAAGTCAAGCAAAGTATAGCTCAAAAATGACGAATCAGCTCCTTTCGAAAACGCAGACGCCAGGGCTGGGCAGAGGCGAAGTAAAACTTCCGGGAGGGAGGGGCCAGGCAGCCATCTCAGATTGGACCCCTCCGGGTGGGCGGGGCTTTTGCCAGCTTAACGGGTCTGAATTGGTCATCCTGCAAAGGGTCTGAGCCAATCAGGATGAAGAAAGTGCCTAGCTCCGGCTCGCGCAGGCGCTTTCGGGCCGCAGAGGCGGGCGCTCCGCGGGTTCCTGGCTCCCGCTGTGTTTCCGGGCTGGTCGAGGCGTGACGTCAGGAAGAGGGCAGGTAGGTACGGGGTGCGGACCGGTCCGCGACGGCGACGGGGTGGCAGGTCCTCAATCCCACCCCTACTGCCTGGCGTGGGAGACGCGGGACCTGCGGACGCGAGCGGGTTCCTAGGGCCCAGCCGCCCTTTTAGGCCAATGGCACCCCTAGGCGTCTTCGTGCAAAAGATGAGCCCTCCTAGCCCGAGTTAGTGCTTGGGAGCAGTAGCTTGGGGGCCGGCGAGGTGGCTTAGCTGGTAGTGGCGCTTGTGGCCAAGGCTGACAACATGAGTTTCGACCCCCGAGCATGGTAAAAAAGAATCGATTCTTGTAGGGTGTTCTCTGACCTACACTCCCACCTCGTTGCACGCTCCGCCGACACACACAAAACAAACAAATGTAATTTGTAAGGGACTGGCGAGGTGGCTCCGCCGTTAAGAGTTTGAACTGCACTAACAGAGGACCAGGGTTCAGTTCCCAGAGCTTACAGCTGCCTGTATCTCCAGAGAATCCAACCCTCTATCCTTTCCGGGCACCAGCACTCACTTGTCCACACACATACACATAACAAAAGTAATTTTCATAGTTGTTAGTAGGTAGGAGAAAGCTGAAATTGTCACCGTTCTTTGTCACATGCCAGCTCTTCTCAATACTTAACACCTGTCATGACTCCCAATGGCAGCCTCAGCGGCTGAATCCTTTAGGAAAAAAAATTTTTTTTTTTTTTCCCAAATGGGGAAACGGATTCAGGTAGCAGATGGCCCAGAGGCAGGCAGCTAGGAAGCAGCAGAGAGGAGATTGATGTCCAGGCTGTAGTTTGCTGTGACAAGTGAGGTCAGGAATAACCCTTGGCACTGAAGACCTCCTGTGCGTCCACCTGAGCAGTCTGTCTGTAAGCTGTCTGTGGTACTACAGTGGTGGTTAGCCATCTACAGCTTCAGAAGCTGAGGCTGGAGGATCTGGAGTACTGGGCCAGCACACACACACACACAGAGACACACATCTAGTCCTGGGATTAAAGGCTTGCACCTTCACTCCCTCAACTGTGTTCCCTTCTGACAGATGACGGTGGACGCTCCAGGAAAGTCAGACCCAGGTCCCCAACTGGTAAGGAATGGAGCTTGAATTCAAACTCAGGCAACCGTGCCACCCAAACCTGGCTGAGCACTTAAGTACTTGGCCATCAAAAGTATCTAAGTGAGGGTGCATCGAGGTGGCTCAGGAGGTGAGGGCACTGCCACCAAGCCTGACTACCTGAGTTCCATCCCCCATGTTAGGGAAGGAGAGAGCCAATTCTTCCTCTGACCTGCACACACTGACACAGTCACACCTGTACACACACAATGATGTTATTTTGTTTTGTTTTTTAATTTAGGGGTGGAAAGATGGCTCAGTAGTTAAGAGCACATACTTCTTTTCTGAAATATCTTGAGTTGAGTTCCCAGTCCCCATGTCAGGTGACTCAACAGCTGCCTGTAGTTCCAGCTCCAGGGAATCTGATGCCCTCTCCTAGACGCTGTGGGCACAAGCACACACTATTTAAAAATAAATTTCTCTTTTAAAAAGCCCCCCCCCCCAGGTGGTGGCACACCTTTAATCCCAGTGCTTAGGAGGCAAAAGCAGATGGATCTCTAGAGATCAAGGCCAGACTGGTCTACAGAGCGAGTTCCAGGGCAGCTAAGGCTACATAGAGAAACCCTGTCTCAAACAAACAAACAAACAAACAAAACCAATTAAAAATAAAAAATTCTCAAGGCAGCTGGGAAGAGTGGAGAAAAACTTAAATAAATGCAGTTTCCGGATTCTGGCACCTCAGTTTGTATTTGAAGCTTTGCCCCACACAAACAAATGCCCCGCCAACATTATCCTCTGATACTTTGTGAGTCCTCAGTGGCCATTGAGTAGAAGAAGCAAAAAAAAAGGAATAAAAAGGGAAAAAAAGGTCATGACTACTCCTAAGTAAATCAGAGAGTTTATTGTACATAAAGGGAGAGCAGAGGCAGAGACATCTGGGAGAGTCCAGAGTGACATGGCCAGACTGAGCTGGACCATACTGGGAGAGAGAAAAGGGGGAATCAGGTGTAGCACCTGATCAGGAGGGCAAAGATACAAAAAGGAGTAGGTAACCCAAATGTCTGGGATATGGTCTGCCTCTACCAAAGGGCAGCCCAGCCCCTGGGCTGGAAAGCTTAGAATAGGGGACAGGATATGCCATACATTCCTCTTAATGTATAGGGACTGAGGGATGCTGGGAGAACCAGGTCACCAGGTCTGATTTGGTATGTTTCTTATTTATTTATTTATTTATTTATTTAATGTAAATTCACTGTAGCTGTTTTCAGACACACCAGAAGAGGGCATCAGATCTCATTACGGGTGGTTGTGAGCCACCATGTGGTTGCTGGGATTTGAACTCAGGTCCTTCAGAAGAGCAGTCAGTGCTCTTAACCGTGGAGCCATCTCTCCAGCCCTCTGATTTGGTATGTTAACTGGGTGCCTCCACCATTTGTCCTGGGTTTGAAATTTAGCAGTCACCTGCACAGCAGTGAGATGTGGCCAGACTGAAGCTAGCACGGTACATCTAGGGCATGGGCTGCAGCTCAGTGCTAGGGTTAGAATCCTCCAGTGAAGGTCAGGGAAGTGGAGCTCAGTGGCAGAGCACTGTCTTAGTCTTTGGAGGCTCTGGGTCAATCTCAGGAGCAGTCTGCCTGCCTGGCCTCTGCAGACAGCCAGGAACTCAGCTTGGCCAGAACAGAGCAAGAGAGGAGAGGGGTGAGAGACTTCCTCAGAGAGCAAGGCCTGGGAGGCAGAAAGGCCTACAGGAGCCTCTAGGAGGTCAGGGCATGGTAATGCTGAGTATATATAAGTATCGGGATGGTAGGATGGCTCAGTGGCTTTCCACCACCCCTATAACCTGAGTTTGATGAAAGGTTCAAATGGGGAAAGGAGAAAACTGACTCCCACAAGGCCTCTGATCAATATGTGCTTAACATGCCATGTGCATACACAGAAATTAATATTATAAAATGTAAATTTAAAAGGAGCCTTTTGCAGCTTCTGCAGCAGGAGCAGGACAGGTGGTAGGAATTGGGGGAAGGGCTAGAATACCGATTGTGTCGTGCCTGCTAGGTCACCCCGGTGGAGAGTCTGGAACCACACGGTTCTCTTAACTGTCTTTCTGTCTGCATGCCTCCCTTTCCCCCCCACCTCCCTCCAGGCGCTCCTTGGATACTCCTGCACTCTGTGGAGGCTCAGCATCGGGTTGCAACTCAGAACTATTGTGAACTTCAAGAAATAGGAAGATCCAAGCCAGATCTTTGCAGGGCAGCCCGCAGCCTCCGAGGCTCCACCGGAGGGCGCGTCTCACCGCACGCAGTTGCAGCCTTGCTAGTGAGGATCTGTAGGCAGCTCCCAAGATGGTGAGTAGATTCCCACGTCTAGACTTCTCCTGGCAGCCCTGCCCCTCCCAGGCTTTTGAGTGGTAGTTATTGATTGTTATGTATTGTGGTTGCAGACCTCTGTTGGGATCTTGAACTACCACCCGACAAGTCATCTCTCTAACCTCTCTATCATAATCCTGCTCCCTTCCTGCCCCTACCCTTCCTTTCTGATGCTATTTAGCTAAGGATGATCTTAAACTCCTGGCCTTCTTTCTCAGAGATTCACATCCAAGTGCGGGAATTATGCCTCCGTGCTACAGAGTCGGGGATGGAAGCCAGGACCTTGCAAGTGCTAAGCAGGCGCTCTGCTGCTGAGCCGAATCCCAGCCCTTCATTAGCCACTGTGTGTGAAGTGTGTCCTTGCCCAATCCCTCCTTCAGGGTAGCTCTGGGAAGCTGTCATCCTCTGAAAAGGGGAGACCCGGTATAGCTAAGCTAAGCAGTAACTCTTTTAAAAATAGATAGTAACTGTGCTTGTGTTTGTTTATTGTAGAGAGATGAGTGTGCTGTGGTGGGCTCCTTCCACTGTGTGGTCCCCAGCTTTAAATTGAGGTCTAGGCTTGCTGGCAAACACTTTTGACACCTTTACTCATCACCAGCCCTAAGTAGCCACTCTTGCCTCCCCACCCCAAGTCTGCTGTCCTGTCTGCTTTCTCACTCAGCATCATGTGTTCAGGGTTCCTCCGTGTACAGTGTGGATAGACTTTTTTCCCAGGGCAGGGCTGCTCTCAGGCAAGTGTTTTACCACCGGGCTAATCCACTGCTGCACTGGACCATGGTTTTTGGTTTGTTTTTTTTTTTTATAGAATGGAGTTTATTTAGGACATGGGGAGGGGAGTAGAGGCAGAGAAAGGCAGAAAGAAGAAGAGAGTAGATAAGTGGAGGCCAGCCATGACCACATGGAGAGAAGGGGAGAAAGGGAGGGAGAGGCAAGAGAGAGGCAAGAGCCATGAGGGTAAGAACTGTTGTTTGTTTTTGAGAGTGTATTTTATTTTTATTTTTATTTTTTTTATTTTTTTGGTTTTTTTGAGACAGGGTTTCTCTGTGTAGCCCTGGCTGTCTTGGAACTCACTCTGTAGACCAGGCTGGCCTCGAACTCAGAAATCCACCTGCCTCTGCCTCCCAAGTGCTGGGATTAAAGGCATGCGCCACCGCCACCCAGCGAGAGTGTATTTTAATTACAACATTTCTCTCTTCCTTTCTTCCCTCCAAACTCTGCCCTCTATCCTTCCCTGCTCTCCTTCAGAGTCACAGCCTCTTTTGTCATTGGCTAGTCTTGCATGCGCATATGAGTTTGTGTGTCCATTCTCAAATATGACCTGTTGAGCCCAGACACTGTCCCTCCTGTGCATGTTTTCAGGGCTGACAATGGGCACTGAGCAACTTGTTGGTGTGTTTCTCCTGGGGAGGGCAGCCCTCTCCCGCTCCTGGCTTTCCTCAGTTGCCGTGGTTCTTTGTGTAAGATAGAAGCCTAATGGTCCTCGCCCGTCCACTCTGGCATGCTGGGTGTGCTCTCACTCTGCTCCCATTTGGACAGTCATGTGGGTGTAGCTTCTGATATCACTGACAGACAGTCTCACAGCAAAGCCCTTGACCCTCTGGATCTCACAGCCTCCCTGCCTCCTCTTCCACAATGTTCCCTGTGCCTTGGGTGTGGGAGGGCTTTGCAGCTGGGCAGCTGCTCCACAACTCTGCATATTGATTGGCTGTGGTGGTCTCTGTCTGTTGCAAAGAGAAGTTTTCTTGATGAGGGGTAAAGACCACACTTACTGGTCTAGACCCTGGAGGAGGACATGGGAACCTGGATATGGATTGGAGCGGTGTAGGCAATGCCACTCTGCTGGGCGACACTCTGGTCAGCTGTTTCTCCCTGGTGACTGATGGCCTACTGTGAAGAGCAAGCCTTAGCTTTGAGCCCTGTTGTCTGGAAACCTCTGGCACCCGACACAGCTGCCACATCAGAGTGGACCTTCTGCCACAACCCAGATTTAGAGACCAGCTCGACAGCCATAGCTTGGGATAGTGGAGGATCTTCAAATGTATTTCATGGGTGGCCTAAGAGAATGCTAGTAGGGTATGGTGGCATACCCTGTAATGCCAGCTCTCAGAGTGGTGAGGCGGAAGGATTGCTTTGAGGTCAAGACCAGCCTGGCTGTAGAATGAGCTTCTGTCTCAGTCAAAACAAGTGGAAATGGGCTGTAACTCAGTTGGTAGTGTGCTTGCCTAGCACAGGGTCTGGAGCCCATCCCCAGCAACCTTTAAACCAGGTGTGGGACATGTCTCTAATACCAGCATTGGGAGGAGGATCAGGCCAGCCTTAGCTACAGAGCAGGCTTGTGGCTAGCTCTGCTACAAGAAACCCTGTTGTATTAATACAAAAAACAAAAAACAAAAAAAAAAGACAAAGCATTGTCGGCATCTGTCCATCCGTCCTCACTTCTGTACCATGGCCCGCAGTCGCTGGGAACTCGTAACCACTCCTATAAAACAGTGTATTGCCTTAAGGGATTCTCCAAAGCTCTGATAATTGGTTTTCCATCCGGGTTGCCACTATAAATCAGATACTGGATGGACCTTCAGCACATCTCTAGGGCACTGCATGACCCTCTCCAACCTATGTTTCCTTCTGCTTTCAGGGTGAAAGGAAAGGCCAGAACAAATACTACCCCCCGGACTTCAACCCCGAAAAGGTGAGTAGCTCCCCACAGCCCCACAGCTTCAGGAACCAAGCCACCCAGAGAAGACTCAAAGGCTCCTGGACGGTGTGTGCAGGCTCTACCCATTTACCATGCCATTGCATAGAAAGCATTCCTGGAGATTCTGGTGTCCCTGGGGGCTCCTGGAACTGCTTCCTTCAGATACCAGGGACTACTCTGTCCCTAGCTCCAAGCTGTGTACCTTTCCAAGACCTCCACACCTCCCATGTTGCTTGTAGAGTATAAGAATGAAGCCCCTCCTACTCAGGAGGATTGTCCCCCACCAGCAAGGGAACAAGCTACCCAGCTTGGCCCTGCTAACCTTCACTCACCCTTTCCATACAGCATGGCTCTCTCAACCGATACCACAACAGCCACCCACTTCGAGAACGGGCTCGGAAGCTGTCACAAGGCATCCTTGTTATCCGGTAAGAAACTACCCCTCCCTTCTCCCAAGACTTCCACTTCGCCTCAATCTCATGTCCCCTGATTGATCGACCCAGTGCTGCAAGGTTGTAATTCCATGAAGCTGGTAGAGCTTGCCTCAGTCAGCCACTGCTGTATAACAAAGCAGTAAACGTTTTTATTGATAACAAGGCTGGGTGCCTCTTCTGGGCTTGGAAGGACTGACTAGGCCTTCTTCCTTCATTAGTGAGGCTCTGAGGCAGAAGACTAGGCTGTGGGGCCGTGGCCTGTACAGATAGGCTGCTCCACAGCAGGCCTCTCTTCCAGCACACCAGCAGTGCCAGGGCTCTTAAGGCTAGGACACACCTGGCACACTGAACCTTCTTTCCCATTGTCTGATCAGATCCTGGGACAAGCCAGAGAGTAATGCACAAGGAGAGGAACCCAAAAGAAAGGGTGGCCAGCCAGGGCCTATACAGGTGTACACACCTGCTGACCCGGGACTAGATGGCCTGAGGCAGGAGTGTGACATTTGAGTTGAGGCCCACACCCACATAGTAGAAGGAAAGATCCAACTCATGAAAGTTGTATTCTGACCAACACACACACACACACACACACACACACAGTGACTAAATCAATAAATAAATGTAAGAAAAAACTTTTAAAGAAGAAAAACAACAATAAAAAGTCCTTGTCTTTGTTTAGATTTGAAATGCCATACAACATCTGGTGTGACGGCTGTAAGAACCACATCGGCATGGGTGAGCGTGGGTGAGCGCCGCCATGGGTGAGCATGGGTGAGCGTCGCCCACCCCACCTGCCCTGCCCTCCCCTTTAGCCCCCTCTGTGCCAGATGCTATGAGACACTGGATATGTTGCCAATCCCAAGGCCAAATCAGAAGTGGCAGGAACCCAAGCCAGAGAACAATGAGAAGGCTAGGTCCTGAGGTCTAGATCCTGGGAAGGGCAGGGCAGGGATTTTCTTTGGATCCAGCACCAGGGCAGAAAAGCAAGGGCCGGCTGTTGCTATGCTAGGCTATGGGGCAGAAATTGTCATGTCTGTGGCCTGCCTCAGGGCTAGCTAGGCTCCAGGAAGTGGAGATGACAACCCAGATGCACAGAGCTGGGACACAAGGTGGCTATGGGGAGGGAAGTGAGAGGCCCACAGCCCAGACCTACCTAAGACTGCAGTTGGGACAAAGATCGGGCCAGGGCATGTTTAAGACCCTGAGTCCTGTTCCCAGGACTGAAAACGGGGCACTGAAGTACCCCAGGTGCCTCACAGCCACCTCTAGCCAAAGCTAAACCAGGTGCCCCGGAGAGGAAGACCACCAGGCCATGCCACGGACAGCACCCAGGCTCAGTTTTTCCAGTCAGGCTCTACATGCCATTCACAGTCAGAAGATAGGACTATATTACCTTCCACAAAAAAATCCAGATATTTTTGAAAAGAATAATGAAAGCTGAGTTTATTCACTCAGGTAGTATGTATTTATATATTTGAGACAGGATTTGACTATGTCATCAAGGTAAACCTCAAACTCCATCTTGCCTCTGCCTCTGCCTCTGCCTCCCAAGTGCTGAGATCACAAGCATACCCCACACCCATCTCTCCATCGACATTTTTACCCTCATCTCCATTGATGAGATGGGAAACAGAGGCCCAGAGGGGTGAGGTGCCTTGCTTAGGGGTACACAGTAGGGAGTCAGTGGAAGCAGGATTGAACCTGGCCTTTCTTTTTCAGTCCACACTATCCTATAGCCTGGGTACTCCAGCGCCTCCCAAACTTCATTCTTTCCTACTGTGAATTTCTGTGCCCTTCCAGGGCACCTGCCCTGCCAGACAACAAATAGCAGCTTGTCTGTCTCCCACCCAAAGACAAGCGGCTGCAGTGCCATGGTCGCAGCCTCTCTCTCCCCGCCCTCTCAGGTGTGCGATACAATGCAGAGAAGAAGAAGGTTGGCAATTACTATACAACTCCAATCTACAGGTAGGAGCATCCGGTGGCACTTTAGGGGTAGGCATGGCTTCATGGGTTCCAGGGTCTATAGAGGAGTTTTGAAAGGGAAGGGAACTCAGCATCTTCCTCTAGAGCCCTTCTCCGTAGAACTGTCCATTCTGGCCTGTCAACCTCCTCCAACCCCTCATGGCTCCCACCTTCCCCAGTAGAAGCTCAAACTCTCTCACTCTGCCTCAGGCCTTGTGACCTCTGCTCCCTCTACACAAAAGCTAAATGGCTCCATTGTGTGCTATTCCAACACTGCCCTTTTATGAAGCTATCGCCCCCTGTGTGGTAGCTCTCCTTGCTGGTGCATGCCTCATCACAGGCACACCAGCCCCTCCCGGGGCAGACTGTCTTACTAGCAGCTTTCCCAACTGTTGGCACCCAGCCTAGCACAGAAGAACCAGTAGAGAGGAAAAGGGAGGAGTGGATAGATGGGTGGGTGTGAGGATACCTAGGTGGACGCTAGGTAGGTGGGAAAGTGAACAGGAAGAGGATGGGTGGGTGAATGGATCTGAAGATGGGTGCATAGAGGGACCAGTGAATGGATTGGTAGGTAGATGGATGGGTAGACAGACATGTGGATGAATAAACCGCTGGGTAGGTGAGTGGGTGGACTGGTGGGTGGGCAGGTGGATGGGTGGGTAAATGGGTGAGGAATGATCAAATGAAAAAAGTAAAGAGCCAGCTTTCATGTCAGGCTGGTGGGCTATAGTTGGAGATGGTGTCCTACTATGTAGCCTGGGGAGCACTGGGGTCACAAGTGGGTGCCAGCACACCTACCAGTTCTGTTGGGTTTTCTGTCACCCTGGGGGTGAGAGCCAACATGAGCATGCCGAGCAGGCCCTATACTTTGAACCTCCAGGCCCACCTCCATCTGTATGCAAGCCTGTGCATCTTCCCCAGGGTTCGCCCAGATCTGAGCTGGGTACAGGAGTACTCAATGACTTCTGGAAGGGTGTGGTACACCAAAGGAAGTGGGCGGTGGTTCTGGGATCTCAAGATGGGGCCACAGCATCCTAACTCCAGTTCCTCTCCAGGTTCCGGATGAAATGCCACCTCTGTGTCAACTACATCGAGATGCAAACAGACCCTGCCAACTGTGACTATGTCATCGTGAGTGGTGCCAGTCGCAAGGAGGAACGTTGGGATATGGAAGACAACGAACAGGTGCTGACCACAGGTAAGCACCATCTGCTTGCCCATCCCACATAACCCTCGGCTGCTTCCCCAGACTCACACTTATGTGGTCCTTGCAGAGCATGAGAAGAAAGAGAAACTGGAGACGGATGCCATGTTCCGCCTAGAGCATGGCGAGGCTGACCGCAGCACACTGAAGAAGGCGCTCCCCACACTCAGCCACATCCAGGAGGCACAGAATGCCTGGAAGGATGACTTTGCTCTGAATAGCATGCTACGGAGGCACTTCCGGGTGAGGGAGGCCCCACTGGGAAACAGCAGCAGGCTCAGACCTGCGTCCCCACGTCCCACCTGCAAGCTGGCCATTCCTTGTCTGACTCCATGCTCCCTGTGTACAGCATAAGAGTCATGCCCTGCCCAAATCTTTTCCTGCTGCTATAACAAACATACCACAGACTGGGGAGTTTATTCTAGAATTATATTATGCACTGCTGTGCAAGCTGGAAGCCTAGCAGTGAGGCATCTACAGATTGACCATGTACAGAGTGCCCAATCTCACTCCTCAAACTTCCTGCTGGATCAAGGGGCAGAGGGAACGCGTTCCCTTGGACTCCTGTGTAAGGCACTGACCCCCTTAAACAGGAAGAGCCCTCACAAAGCTTCGTGTTGTCAGCTGTCACAGAGGAAACTAAGTTTCAACAGAAGCAGGGACCCAGTTTCAATGGCGTCTACCTGTGGTTCCAGCTACTTAGGGGCTGGAATGGGAGAATTACCCAAGCCCAGGAGGTGGAAACTAACCTCAAAACCAGAAAGCTAGGCCTGGTGGCTCACGCTTCTAACCACAACACTCGGGAAGCTGAGGCAGGGGAACTACTTCAAGTTCCAGATCTGTCTGGGTTACCAAGGAAGACCTCGCTCTCCCACCCCCAAAATAAAATGGTAGGAAGAATTCTAGGACCCCAGAATCGTCGATATGCCTCAGGCTTAAGTGTGCCCTAAATTCTCACTCCCGCCTAGGACTGCAGACATGGCCGCACATCTTTCTATCAGACTTGATATGAGTTATCTAGTAGGTCACACCTGCAGCCAATCACTGATCAAACTATAGTGTTGTGGCACATGGCCATCTTTTTGTCATGAATGCAGGATACCGACATTCAGAGCCCCTACACACAGGGCCACTTATGTATCACAGGTTCTGTATGGGCTTGCTTCAGTGTCAGGGAGAAACAGACCCAGTGGCTGGAATGAGGCCCATAGGTCTCAAGGAGGTGGGGTTCTGATGTCCCTGCTTGTGTGCCACACCCACCTACAGGAGAAGAAGAAAGCCATGCAGGAGGAGGAAGAGAAGGACCAGGCACTGCAGGCAAAAGCCAGCCTAGCCATCCCTCTTGTGCCAGAGTCGGAGGATGACCGCAAGCTGGCTGCCCTACTAAGGTTGCACACCCTGGATTGTGAGTGCTGGCACCAGGCTGGGAGATTCATGGGAAGCAGATGTTGCAGGGTTTGGAGGTACTTGGTCACTAGGGGGCCGTTATCTACACTGGTGGGAAGAAAGCTCAAGGCTAGGGGTGTGCTCTGTGCCCACTCTGCCCCTGAACTTCTGGCCCTTGTATAATACTCTCCCTTCCCTACAGCTTATGAGGACAAACAGAGAATGAAGCGGACAGAGATCATCCACCGCTCTTGGTTCCCCTCAGCCCAGGGACCCAGTGCTAGCAGCAGCAAAGCTAGCAGCGTCCTGAAGAAGCTGGGTCAGGGCCGCAGACCACCCCCCAGCAATACAGGCACAGTGGGAGACCTGGGTATAGTGAGGAGAAAGTCTCGAGAAGTTCCAGAAGGTCCCCAGCATGCAGCAGACACTTCCTTGTCAAAAGAACCAAGAGGGCCACCGGGAACCACCCAAGACAGCATGACACTTCAAGAGGCAACAGAGGTGCCCAGGACCAGCAAGACATCAGAATCTAAGAGAAACTGTAGCGATCAGGCCTTCCCCCTAGGCTCCTCCCAGGAGGACCTGCTGCACCCCAACACCCCCAACGCCTCCCTGGTGGCTGACTACTCTGATTCAGAGAGCGAGTAAGGGGGTCAGAAGCCATGACTCGTCCAGACCTTAGGGACTGGCACATTGCTGCCAGCCCAGCCACAGACCTCTTTTCCTGTACAGATTATTATTTATTTGGTTTTGGTGAGGATGATGCCTGTGCCTTGATGTAACCCCTGATACCTGAACATTAAAGTGCTGTTCTTTGTCCCTGCCTTGTTACTAAACTCACCTCGTAGCTGCCCTGCCCTCAATTCCACCCAACTAAGCAGATGCTGCTGCAGCATTGTTGTGACTGCAGTGTGGTCCAGCAGAGCACTATGAAAGGTTTGAGATACTGACCAAGATTGGAGGTAGCAAGGACTACATAAGGTTGAAGAGGGCCAGGCTGCTGGAGCCAGAGAGATGACGCTAAAGGTGCTCCACTCATAATGGCCAACCAGTTTGGGATGCTTGTGAAACACTCTCAAGAACACCCTAATCCAGCCAAGTATAGTGGGCAGACAGCTATCATCCTGGCACCCCAGCAGTAGGGACAAGGTATAGTCCAGCTTTAAGATAGGGTTTCTCAACCAAAAATAAAAAGTGCCGGGGGTGGGGTGGTGGCATGCCTTTTAATCCAGCACTTGGGAGGCAAGAACAAGCAGATTTCAAAGTTTGAGGCCACCAAAAAAGACAAAAAAGATAGGGTTTCTCATGTATCCCTGGTTGTCCTGGAACTCACTCTGTAGGCTGTGGTGGACTCAGCCTCCCGAATGCTGGAATTAAAATCTCACTGAGATTTATTTTTGAGTGTTTGCATGTGTGAGTAATCTTGCCTCAATGAGGTCTGAAAGAGGGTCTTGAATTCCTTAAAACTAGAGATAGAAGCAGCCGTGAAGCCTTTGGTCCTCTACAAGAGCAGTATGCACTCTTAACCATTGAGCAATCTCTTTGGCCCCTAAGTATAAAAGTCCCTCATGGTGCTTGCTCTTAAATAGAGACAAAGGTAGTCCCACCGAAGGTCGTTTGACACACTGATTAAGCACTGGGTGTCTGTGAACCGCGGATGAGCAGAGCTGAGACCGCCAAGTCATTGCTTCAGTAACGGATGGACGGTTTTCGGCAAAAATAACCCCATCACCGAGCATCTTGGAGCTTCTAACTCGGCCTTGGGGCAAGTTGCAGCCACTCTGGAAGACGCTGATCGCGCGGACAACCTGGGCGGTGTGTGCGCATGCGCACGCGGCTGGACGCAACTCCGCCCCCGCAGCCTGTGCGGGATTCGTCGAAGTCCTGCGCGGTAGGCAACATGAGACTGGAAGCGATCCGCTACTCGCCGGGCTCCCTGCAGATCCTCGACCAGCTGCAGCTGCCAGAGCGATGCCACTACGAGGCACTGAGCTCCGTGCAGCAGGCCAGGGAAGCCATCCGCGCCATGAAGGTGCGCGGCGCCCCGGCTATCGCGCTGGTCGGCTGCCTCAGCCTGGCCGTGGAGCTGCGGGCCGGCGCCGGCGGGCCGGGGCTCGCTGCTCTGGTGGCCTTCGTGCGAGACCAGTTGCGCCTCTTAGTCGCCGCGCGGCCCACCGCTGTCAACATGGCTCGCGCCGCCCGCGATCTGGCTCACGTGGCGGCCCGGGAGGCGGAACAAGAGGGTGCCACCGAAGAGACCGTGCGGGAAAGGTACGGGATCCTGGACCAGGCACTGCACCAAGCTGAACTGCTGACCTCCCTTTTCCATTCTGATGCCAGGGAGCAGGCGCAATGCACGCCTGTGCCATGTCCAGAGGCCCCCAGACAGGACTAGGAGTCCAACCCTGCTCTGTGTTCCCCAGGTCCTTGAATTCTGCCCCTTAGCAGGGGTTGCATCAGTGTCATTACACAGGTTCTGTCTGGTTTGCCTTGAAGTCTTGTGTGCTCTGCCCCTCTTTCCTCTCTACCTTTTTCATCCCACTTCCGGTCTAGCCACTTTGGTGGTGGTGGTGGTGGCTTTTCAAGACAGGGTTTCTCTGTGTAGCCCTGGCTGTCCAGAAACTCACTCTGTAGACCAGGCTGGCCTTGAACTCAGAAATCCGCCTGCCTCTGCCTCCCAAGTGCTGGGATTAAAGGCGTGCACTACCACGCCTGGCACCACTTTGTTCTTACTGCTTTTCTGTTGCACCC
>JADRCD010210455.1:5834-20441 GCA_019843815.1 Montemys delectorum
AAAGAAAGAAAGAAAGAAAGAAAGAAAGAAAGAAAGAAAGAAAGAAAAGAAGAGGGAAAAGAAGAGGGAAAAAAAGAAAAGAAAAGGAAAAAAAACCAAACCAAACAAACAAACAAAAATCTATGGTGTTGGTACCAATGATAATATTCATATATTATCGATAAAGAAACTCAGGTTCAGAGTTATTGAAAGACTTGTCCAAGGGATCAGTTTGGAAGTGGCAGAGATAAGATTTTAGCTAAGATCTCAATGACCTGAAAACTAAACTATCCTGCTAAGTAATGCTAGCCCCAGTGCTCAAGGAGATGAACAATGAACAGTGTTATGCTTTGAGGAGAGAGGGAAGCAGGTGGGGGTTCTTAACTGATCTTGTATGAGTAAGGAGGAAGAAATCAGGGAAGGCCTCCTGGAGTGGGAAGAATCAAGCCAGGCCAAGTCTGCCACAATCTAGATTCAACTTCTAGTTACTGAGTTGTCCTGAGTATCAAACAATACACCAATTATTTAATGTGCTTCAAGTCCTTAGCCTCACTAACCCTGATGCAAGCATCAATGACCCCATATGATAAATGGAAAGACTGGAAGGATCAACGACCAGGTCCTCCCACTTTGTGAGCAAAGACAGGATGTACCCTAAAGTCACTCTGATGCTAAAGGGAACCAGGACGGATATAGTACAAAGTAGGATGGAATGAGCCGAGGAGGTCAATGCCCTAGAGACATCGACACAAGACAGGACTTAAATTATACAGAGGCTCATGGGCCTTCTCCTCTCAGGAGTCTAGAAGCCTGGATTCAAGTCAAGCTTCCACAAATGCATAGTAATAATTCACCTTCTTCATCTGACCCATGGGCTGAGAACCCCTTTGATCTAGAATTTCATGACCATGGCAACGGGTCTGCATCCACATTCATGTAGAATGTCTCCAGCAAGTGCAGAAGCATCCTCTCTCTCTGAACTGACCATGTTTTTTTCTTCTTCTCCAGCCTAGAAAGTCAAGCTTAAATACTTTAGCATGTTTCCAAAGTCCACAACAATTTATCCCCTGATTTTCCTTCTCACAGTTCCCCAAACCTACACACCTATATCCTTGAATACATCAAGAAGCCCGAGTGGCCTGCAGGTCCTTCAGGGTTTCAGGGTCTCAGGGAAAGTTATGGTCGTTTAGATATTTTAATCTCAACTCCCATCCTTCTTCCCAAAGCAAGAAAGCCATTCTAAGGTCCTCATCATAATACAGGTTTGGCCATTGATGATCATCATGTCCTGGATGTTACCAACATTTCAGCAGTCACAGACTGAACTTTAGCATCCTATTATAGGTTCAGGCATACAACCATTCAACAATTCAGATATAGAGATAAGTAAGAGTGAAAACCAGAGAAATGATGTTTACTCAGTAAGTCCAAACTGGGAAGAAGAATAAATAAATAAATCCAGTGACATGCCACACTAACTCAAGGCCATCTTTGGGATCCAGACAGGGAGGTTACGTTTAAATAGAGAACAAGAGATACACACAACTAAGCAATCGTGGTCAAGGTGGGTTTCCACTCATCATCATTGTCTCTCCGTTAGTCTTGAATGCAAGCTGGTCATAAAAGCTGTCAGCACTACACAATTCAGAGAAATGAGCTCCCTCCCTGGCTGGGATCAGGGCCTGGCTTTTCTCTTTGCCAGCATGAGAAAATGCAAACTCGTTGGTGACCATTGTTTCAATGGTTGGTATTCTAATTAGTATTATTATTGCTACGATGAAACATCATGGCCAAAGCACCTTAAAGAGAAGGGGATTTAATTTGACTTACAATTCCATATCACCATTCCTCACTGAAGGAAGTGAGGATAGGAACGGAAACAAGTCAGGAACCCAGAGGAAAGAACTGGTGCAGAGAGAATGGAGAGATACTGATTCTTGACATATACCCATGATGGCTTGCTCAGTTTGCCTTATTCTAGAAGCCTGAACCACCAACCCAGGGCTGGCACCACCAATAATGGGCTGGGTCTTCCCCTATCAATCATTAATTAAGAAAGTCCCCTACAGCCTATCTTACAAAGAAAATATCTCAATCAATACTCCTTTCTTTCAGATAACTTTATTGTGTGTCAAGTGGACATAAAACTAGCCAGCCCAGTTGGAGAGACAAAAGACACTGTATCCCTCTATAGACAACCTTCCTGCCACCAATTCCTGAGATTGTCTCTAAAATTTACTTTGACCTCCTCCCTTCTTAGCCTGTCTCCTCCCATTCAGAATGTATCTCCTCTATTTTTCATTCCAACGTTCCTAACCACTGCTGCTTCTCTCCCAGACCCCCTCCAGACCCTCTGTACCCGCTAAAATAACCCAATTCCTTTGGAGGGGGACAGTGGATTGTAAGAAGAAACCTGGTGAGATTTAGCTGAGTTGTAAGCTCTGGGATCCAAAGGTATGGTAGGAGCTTTACTTGGTCCTGACACCAGGTTCCTGTCACATAGCCACAGCTCCCCATAGAAAGTATTGTGACCATCAGTCATGTAGAGACAGTGCCCCCAAGCCCCTCCACATGCAGATGAGGCATCCTTAGCATCTCAGACCAAGCCAATAGGAAGTACCTGCTGTCAGACCCCAACCCACCCCAAAATTGTATATAAGATCCCATCCAGAAGGGAAACATTTTGTGAGAATTATTCCATCACCTGAGAGCATCTATTGTATAACGTCCTGGAAAGAGAAGGCCTTGCAAGGCCTTCTCCTCTAGAAGTTCCCCTGCACCTCCACTTGCTGGAGCCACTCAGAGCCACTGTGGTGGCCGGACAGCAGTTGCATTTCCCCCTCCCTACTTGCCCTACACTTTGCCTTTCGCTCCAATGCTCCAGAAATCTCTTCAGATAGCTTCTGGTGCAATGACCAGCACTTTGGGCATAGATGATGTTTTTGGTTTTTTGTTTTTTTGGGTTTTTTTTTATAGAAGACAATTTAATTTACAAATCAATACACCTTTCAAATACATCATTTAGGCATTTGAAAAAAATGTCTGATTTCAAAAGTGTATAAAATTCAACAAGGAAATGCACATAAAACCTTATTTTTGAACTGTGCTGTTACTATTCAGCCACAGTGAAGGCAAACTGAAACCTGCCAGAGGCCAAAAAAGGAGGAAAACCTTAAGAACACAGCAGAAGCCTTTCCACACTGTGAATCCAATAGTCTGTTCTGTGTAGACTTTTTTTTCCTCTGTATCCAGGGTGTGTTTGTTGTCTTGGAAAACAGGGAAACATGTTTCTGCTGGCTGCCCTTTTCAGTCATCAGATGCTCATCTGCAGTTGCTGTCATGGGCTGATTCTCATGAAACTCAGAGTCACTGGGGTCTTCAGTTTCCCCACTACTGGACTTTACTTTAAGGATGATAATATCAAGTCTTACGGTTTGAATAGGAAGTTTCCCTCTTTGGCATATGCAGTGGGACACTTGACCCATCACTGCTGATGGTATTGCTTGGAGAAGTTGTGCTATCTTTCAGATTATGGCCCAACTAGCAGAAATGAGTTGACATAGGAACAGGCCTTGAAAATGGTATCTGCCTCTGGAAATCACTGCTTCCTCAACAAAGATGTGAGAAGCTCTAACACATGTTCCAAATACTGGGAACTCCACCATGCCTTCTCGGCCATATTGGACCAAAATTACAAGCCAAATCAAGTGTTCTTCCCGCCCCCCCCCAAATCCATAAGTTTGTTCTATCAGAAATTTTGTCATATCTGAGAGAAAGTCATACACAAAATCAACACTAGAGTGGGTCTGGCGCTGTAATAAACCTAAATGTATGGTCCATGGCTCATCAAAGCTGATTTATAGGAGGAATGTGGTAGAATTTGGAGCTCTGCACTAGAAAAGTCCTAGAATATTGTCAAGAATCTTGGAAAGGCAATTACAGTGAAGTTTCAGGAGACTGGAATGCTGACAGAAATGCAGAGGGAAGATGGTGCTTATGAGCTTCAGACAGGAATCAAATCTCTCAGGAGCCATTAATGTTACATCCTGACAAAAAATTTGCCAGCTTCATTCCTATGTTCTAAAATTTTGAGTTGGTTAAATTGAAAAGTAATGAACTAATTTATCTGGCAGAGTGAATTTTAACTTTAAAACTATGGCATGGTCATTTCTCACTATTTTTAGGCAGTTTTACAATGCAAATTGAGTAAAAAGGTATGATAAAAATGTGTACTTTGATAAGGAAAGAAATTTGAGGCCATTTAAAGTTGCAGACAAGGTGGGTACAGGGGAAAAAAAAAAACTAAAACAAACCAAAAAAAAAAAAAGACCAAAAATCCTGAAGTTATTAAGATTAGTAGTATCAACACAAGTCCTGGATAAACCATCACACGGGAAAAGCAAGATTCGAATCTAAAGTCACTTCTCATAATGATGATGGAGGATTTTTAAGAAGGATATAAATAACTTCCTTAAAGAAATACAGGAGAACGCAGGTAAACAGGTAGAAACCCTTAAAGGGGAAACACAAAAATCCCTTAAAGAATTAAAGGAAAACACAATCAAACAGGTGAAGGAAATGAACAAAACCATCCAATATCTAAAAATGGAAGTAGAAACAACAAAGAAATCACAAAGAGAGATAGCCCTAGAGTTAGAAAATCTAGGAAAGAGATCAGGAGTCATAGATCACCAACAGAATACAGAGATATAAGAATCTTAGGGGCAGATGATACCTTAGAAAACATTGACACAACAATCAAAGAAAAGGCAAAAGGTAAAAAGCTCCTAACCCAAAACATCCAGGAAGTCCAGGGTGCAATGAGAAGACCAAAGTTAAGGATAATAGGTGTAGAAGAGAATAGAGGTTCCCAACTTAAAGGGCCAGTAAATATCTTCAACAAAATTGTAGAAAAAAAAAAACTTCTCTAACCTAAAGAAAGTGATGCCCGTGAACATACAAAAAGCCGACAGAACTCCAAATAGACTGCACCAGAAAAGAAATTTCTCCCATCATATAATAACCAAAACACCAAATGCACTAAATAAAGACAGAATATTAAAACGAGTACAGGAAAAATGTCAAGTAACTTATAACGGCAGGCCTATCAGAATTACACCAGACTTCTCACCAGAGACTATGAAAATCAGAAGATCCTGAACAGACATCATACAGACCCTAAGAGAACATAAATGCCAGCCCAGACTATTATACCCAGCAAAATTCTCAATTACCATAGATGGAGAAAACAAGATATTCCATGACAAAAGCAAATTTATACAATATCTTTCCACAAATCCAGCCCTACAAAGGAGAACAGATGGAAAACACCAACTCGAGGAGGGAAACTGCACCCTAGAAAAAGCAAGAAAGTAATCCTTCCACAAATCCAAAAGAAAAAAGGCACACAAACATAGTGCCACCTCTAATAACAAAAATAACAGAGAGTAATAATCACTTTTCCTTAATTTCTCTTAACATCAATAGACTCAGTTCCCAGATGAAAAGACATAGACTAACAGACTGGATATGTAAACAGGATGAAACATTTTACTGCATACTAGAAATACACCTCAATGACACTACCTAAGACAGATACTACCAGAGTAAAAGGTAGGAATACAATTTTCCAAGCAAATGGTCCCAAGAAACAAGATGGAGTAGCCATTCTAATATCAAGTAAATTTGTCTTTCAACCAAAAGTTATCAAAAAGGATAAGGAAGGATACTTCATACTGGTCAAAGGAAAAATTTACAGAGATGAACTTTCAATTCTGAACAACTATGCTCCAAATGCAAGGGCACCCACATTCATAAAAGAAACTTTACTAAAGCTCAAAGCACACATCATACCCCACACAATAATAGTGGGAAACTTTAACAACACACTCTCAGCAATGGACAGGTCATGGAAACAGAAACTAAACAGAGACACTGTGAAACTCACAGAAGTTATGAACCAAATGAATCTAATAGATATTTATAGAATATTTCATCCTAAAGCAAAAGAATATACTTTCTTCTCAGCACCTCATGATACCTTCTCCAAAACTGACCACATAACTGGCCACAAAACAAACATCAAGAGATACAAAAAGATTGAAATAATCCCATGCACCCTATCAGATCACCACGGACTAAGGCTGGTCTTAAATTCCAACAAAAACAATGGAAAACACACACACATGGAAACTGAACAATGTTCTACTCAATGAAAACTTGGTCAAGGAAGAAATAAAGAAGTTAATGACTTTTTAGAATTTAATGATAATGAAAATGAAGACACATCATACCAAAACTTATGGGACACAATGAAAGCAGTGGTAAGAGGAAAACTCATAGCTCTAAATGCCTCCAAAAAGAAACTGGAGAGAACTTACACTAGCAGCTTGACAGCACACCTGAAAGCTCTAGAACAAAAAGAAGCAAATTCACCCAAGAGCAGTGGACTGAAAGAAATAATCAAAATCATGGCTGAAATCAACCAAATAGAAACAAAAACTATAAAAAGAATCAACAAAACCAGGAGCTGGTTCTTTGAGAAAATCAACAAGATAGGTAAGCCCTTAGCTAGACTAGCCAGAGGACACAGAGACAGTATCCAAGTTAATAAAATCAGAAAGAAAAAAAAGAGACTTAACAATGGAAACTGTGGAAATTCAAAAAATCATCAGATCCTACTACAAAAGTTTATACTGAATAAATTGGAAAATCTGGATGAAATGGACAATTTTCTAGATACATAAAAGGTGCCAAAGTTAAAAGAGGGTCAGATAAACCATCTAAACAGTCCATACCCCCTAAAGAAATAGAAGCAGTCATTAATAGTCTCTCAACAAAAAAAAGTCCAGGACCAGATGGGTTCAGTGGAGAATTCTGTCAGATCTTTAAAGAAGACCTAATACTAATACTCTTCAAACTATTCCACAAAACAGAAACAGAAGATACACTACCCAATTCATACTATGAAGCCAGAATTACGCTTATACCTAAATCACACAAAGACCAAATGAAGAAAGAGAACTTCAAACAAATCTCCCTTATGAACATTGATGCAAAAAATACTCAATAAAATTCTTGCCAACTGAATCCAAGAACACAATAAAATGATGAGTCACCAAGATCAAGTAGGCTTCATCCCAGGTATGCAGGGATGATTGGAATCCATCAACGTAATCCACTACATAAACAAGCTCAAAGAAAAAAAAAACACCTAATAATTTCATTAGATGCTGAAAAAGCATTGATAAATCGGCATCCCTTCATGTTAAAAGTCTTGGAAAAATCAGGAATTCAAGGCCCATACCTAAACATAGTAAAAGAAATATACAACAAACCATTAGCCAACGTCAAACTGAATGGAGAGAAACTTGAAGCAATCCCACTAAAATCAGGGACTAGACAAGGCTGCCCACTCTCTCCAATATAGTATTTGATGTTATGGGGGGGCAATTAGACAACAAAAGAAGGTCAAAGAGATACAAATTGGAAAGGAAGAAGTCAAAATATCACTATTTGCAGATGATATCATCATATACTTAATTGACTCCAAAAGTTCCACCAGAGAACTCCTAAACCTGAAAAAGAACCTCAAGCAAAGTGGCTGGATATAAAATTAACTCAAATAAATCAGTAGCCTTCCTCTAGTCAAAGGACATACAGGGAAATGACACCCTTCATAATAGCCACAAATAATATTACATACCTTGGTGTGACTATAACCAAACAAGTAAAAGATCTGTCCTACAAGAACTTCAAGTCTCTGAAGAAAGAAATAGAAGAAGACCTCAAAAGATGGATAGATCTTCCACACTTGTACATTGGCAGGCTAATGTAGTAAAAATGGCCATCTTGTCGAAAGCAATCTACAGATTCAATGCAATCCCTATCAAAACTCCAACTCAATTCTTTACAGAATTAGAAAGAGCAATTTGTAAATTCATTTGGAAAACTATTCTCAACAATAAAAGAATTTCTGAGGGAATCACCATCCCTGACCTCAAGCTGTATTACAGAGCAATAATGATAAAAACTGCATGGTATTGGTACAGTGACAGGGAAGAAGATCAATGGAATAGAACTGAAGACCCAGAAATGAACCCTTGCACATATAGGCACTTGAACTTTGGCAAAATAGCTAAAACCATCCAGTGGAAAAAGAGGCAGCATTTTTAGCAAATGGTGCAAGTTCAACTGTCAGTCAATATGTAGAAGAATGCAAATTGACTCATTCTTCTCTCCATGTACAAAACTCAAGTCCAAGTGGATCAAGGACATCCACATAAAACCAGATACACTCAAACTAATAGAAAAGAAAGTGGGGAAGAGCCTCGAACATATAGACACAGGAGAAAAGTTCCTGAACAGAACACCAATGGTTTGTGCTGTAAGATCAAGAATCGACAAATGGGACCGCATAAAACTGCAAAGCTTCTGTAGGCAAAGGACACTGTCAATAAGACAAAACGGCAACCAACAGATGGGCAAACCATCTTTACCAATCCTACATCAGATAGACGGCTGATATCCCATATATACAAAGAACTCAAGAAATTAGACTCCAGAGAACCAAGTAACCCTACTAAAAATGGGGTACAGAGATAAACAAAGAATTTTTAACTGAGGAATATGGAATGGCTGAGAAGCACCTAAAGAAATGTTCAACATCCTTAGTCATCAGGGAAATGCAAATCAAAACAACACTGAAATTCTACCTCATACCAGTCAGAATGGCTAAGATCAAAAATTCAGGTAACAGTAGATGTGGAAAAAGAGGAAAACTCTTCCACTGCTGGTGAGAATGCAAGCTTTTACAACCTCTCTGGAATCAGTTTGGTGGTTCTTAAGAAAATTGGACACAGTATTACCTGAGGACCCAGTTATACCACTCCTGGGCATAAACCCAGAAGATGCTCCAACATGTAATAAGGACACATGCTCCACTATGTTCATAGCAGCCTTATTTATAATAGCCAGGAGCTGGAAACAACACAGATGTCCTTCAACAGAGGAATAGATACAGAAAATGTGGTACATTTACACAATGGAATACTACTTAGCTATTAAAAATGATGAATTCATGAAATTCTTAAGCAAATGGATAGAAATAGAGAACCCAATTGCAAAACAAAACACATGATATGCACTCACTGATAAGTGGATACTAGCCCGAAAGCTCCAAATAACCAGGATACAATTCACAGACCACATGAAGATCAATAAGAAGAAAGACCAAAGTTTGAGTGCTTCCATCCTTCTTAGAAGGAGAACAAAATACTCACAGGAGCAAATATGGAGATAAAGTGTAGAGAAGAGACTAAAGGCCACGCAGAGACTGTCCTACCTGGGGATTCATCCCATATGCAGTTATGAAACCTGGACACTATTGTGGATGCCAAGAAGTACATGCTGAAAGGAGCCTGGTATGGCTGTCTCCTGAGAGGCTCTGCCAGAGACTTACAAATACAGAGGCGGATGTTAGCAGCCAACCATTGGACTGAGCGTGGAGGTCCCTAATAGAGGAGTTAGAGAAGGGACTGAAAGAGTTGAAGGGGTTTACAATCCCATAGGAAGAACAACAATATCAAACCATGAGACCCCCCCTCCCAGAACCTCCAGGGACTAAGCCATCAATAAAGGAGTAAACATGGCTCCAGCTGTAATATGTAGCAGAAGATGGCCTTGTCATGCACCAATGGAAAGAAAGGTCCTTGGTCCTATGAAGGCTCCATAGATGACCCAGTGTAGGGGAATTGAGGGCTGGGAGGTAGGAGTAGGTGGGTGGGTGAAGTAACACCCTCATAGAAGCAGGGGGAGGGAGGATGTGATAGGGTGCTTCCAGGACGGAGGGAAACCGGGAAAGGGGATAACATTTGAAATGTAAATAAAGGAACTATCCAAAAAAAAAAAAGTCTATAAAAAATAAAAGATTAGTAGTATCAATGAGAAATCACACTGCACTGAGACAATAAGAAAGATATCTTCAGAATGAAGTCCAGTCCATTGACGGCTTTAATATGCAAAGATGCAAACTCATTTGAAAAGTTCTCACTTAGGAGGAAGTTTTTGAACTAAGGCTATGTAAAAAAAAAGGGTGGCAGCACTCTTTTTAGAATTTCTGTAGAAATGTTTTCTCAAAGGTTTAGCCAGTCAGACACATACCCATGGTCCAAGGCAACACAGATGTATCTCAAACTAGCAGCAAGTGTTGGTGTCATGTGCTACTTGTTTCTCAGACATGTTTTTGATAGATTTTTACCAAGTGGAAAACCAACCACAGAGCTGATAATCTTCTCAGAAACAACCCAGTTATAGGAAAGAAGAAACAAGTTTTACTGCAGAAATATTTTTTCAAAGGAATTAGGAAAGAAAATACTTGCTGTATCCTCAAGTTAAGTGAACTGAGGTAAAGCTGAACAAAACAAAATTCCAACACAGAGCTTTTTGAGTTTGCACATCAAATATTTGACATTCCTATAAAATGTCTCATGAAATCCATGCTGAGATTCAGACATACAAGCAGTTCACAGTCTACCTTATTGTAGAGAATGAAATGTGGACAACTATTTAGACATTAGTGTCAACTAAATCGGTACAGCCACATGAATGCTTAGTTCTGTCTCCACATGTCCCAAGAAAAATAAGTCACTAAGTTTTTTTGAGAAAACAATATCTAAAATTTCACAATTTCAGTATTGCATTATCAATGTATAGTAGATTTGATACTTATTAAATTTTTCCCAAATTAAAAAAAAAATCCAAGAGTTACAGAGTTATGGAGGGTTTTTCCAAGATTTTCAAAAACAGTTGATGAGAACAGGCAATGTCTAACAAGGTGAGAGTCTCTGTGTGGAGCTCCTGAACAATGGAGATTCCAAGACAGTAGGGATGCCAAAATTTCTGGCAAGGAAAATACCTGGCAAGGAAAGCTGCAAACATCAAGTGAGGCTGGTTTAAAGGAGAAAGCCTTGCTGTGGGCATCAAGGCAAGATGGGGCTAATCAAGTCTACTGGAACCCACATGAGGACATTGTGTTCCCAGGTGAGGGACATGGAGCCACAGAATATTTACCCAGCTGGCTTGGTGTCTAGGTTCAATTGAGAGCACTCCTCACTGTACTCCCATTCTTCCATTTTGGAATGATAATGTTTACTTCATGCCATTGTATATCAGAAATATTATTTGTTATAGTTATCTTATTTTAACACAGACTCATGGCTAAGAGATTATCTCAGCTCTCATAGGAAACATTGGATTTGGGACCTTTTACCAATGTTGGAACAAGTAAACCATGGAGACTTATAAGATCATATGCACATAACTAATATTATACGAACTGAACAGATGGTATTTATATATTTAGGAGTGTGTGAGTGTGTGTGTGTGTGTTTGTGTGTATGTGTGTGTATGTCAACAATTAAAATACAACAGAGACCATCAATTTGAAAGAAGTCAAAATGGCATTTGAATAGGGTTAAAGAAAGAAGAGGAAAGGGAAGACATGATATAATTATACTATAATTCAAACCAATAAACAATTATTATAAGACATCTTGGGGCTTTGAAGATAAGAGTGAACCCACTTTACATTGTAACATGTTCATGGGCCTGTGGTCCATGAAACAGGCTCATGTATTTGAACACTTGATCTCTATGTGGTAGCACTACCATTATGAAAAGTTATAGAAACTGGAAACTAGAACCTTGAGTTAGTTAGTAGATGTGGGAAACAGCAGTGGGCCTCAAAGTTGATATCAGCTTCTAGTTTATCTGATACCTCTGCTTCCTGATATGTAAAGATACAAGAAGCCTCTACTACAAACTACTGCAGCTATGACTCTTCCATGCCTTCACTGCTATGCTATACTGAGACTGACAGTCACAATAAGCCTTCTCTCCTGGCCTGGTTGCTGTTCTATTGCTGAGAAAAGATACCATGATCAAGGTGACTCATAAAATAAAGCATTTAATTAATAAAAGGAGCTTGCTTACAGTTTCAGATTAGTCTCTTAGCAGTATGCCAGGTAGCATGGCAGCATGCAGCAGGCATGGTACTGGAGCAGTAGCTGAGAGCTTTACATCTTGATCCAAGCAAAGCATGGAAAGGGAGGGAGGGAAGGAAGGGAAAGGACAAATGGAGGGAGGGAGGGAGGGAGAAACAGAGAGAGGAAGAGAGAGAGACAGAGAGACAGAAGGAGACAGAAGGAGACAGAGGCAGAGAGAGACAGAGAGGCACTGGGCCTGGTGTAGGCTTTTGAAACTTTAAAGACTACTCCCAGCAGCAAACCTTTTCCAACAAGGCCACACTTCCTTGACCTTATGAAATGCCACTCTCTGGTGACTAAGCTTTCAAATATATGACCCTCTGGGGGTCAATCTTTTTCAAACCACCATACTCATTTATACTGCTTTGTCAGATATTTTAGTTACAGCCGATAGAAAAGCAGCTGATATATCAGGTTTTCAAAACAGTGAAGCAGCATTCACTTCATCTTTATTAAGATGGTTACTACCATGCCAAAATCATCGTTCAGCAGGAGTTTGATAAGGACATGAGAAGAAAAGCAAGGCCATGAAGCTGACCTTTAACATCCATGCATACACTATGTCATGCATGCCTACACACAGAGTTCGAGGAGGCACCTAATCAAGTCTGAGCTTAGTAAAATGGTCACACTTGTGCTGTAAAATAAAATACAACCAGCACTTACTTTGCTAAACAGATGTGGACCACCTCCTTTGTACAGCAACAGTACCTTATCAAAAATATATGAGGAAACAAAAAGACATATAGCAAAATACTTTCTTTTTCTTTTTTTTTTTTTAAGATTTTTATTTATTATGTATACAGCATTCTGCCTGCATGTGTGCCTGCAGGTGGGAAGAGAGCATCAGATCTCATTACAGATGGTTGTGAGCCACCATGTAGTTCCTGGGAATTGAACTCAGGACATCCAGAAGAGCAGTCAGTGCTCTTAACCTCTGAGCCATCTCTCCAGCCCCTACAAAATACTTTCTAAACAGTCATGCAAATATGGGTATGGGAGTCCAAGCTCTGCCGTGGTAACCTATGGGCTTTGGGGAAGTCTCAGTTACCCCTTCTGAGAAATGGTGGTTGGCCATGGGACTTCAGAGTAACCCATTGTTTCTTGTTGCTATGGTAACCTATTATCGTCCTTTTGGATGGTTGAAATAAAAAAGGAAACTAGTGTCTCTGTTATCTCATTAGACTGGACTTGTCAGACCAGAAAGTATGTCAAGAATCCCCAGAAGAGGTCAAAGAAACGACTCAGTGGTTAAGAGCACTAGATATTCTTCCTCGGGACAAAGGTTCAATTCTCAGTATTTACATGGAAGCTATTAACTATTTTTAATTCCAGTTCCAAGAGATCTTATGCCCCCTTCAGGCCTCTATGTGCACTGCATGCATGATATACACTCACAGAAAACACAAATACACATAAAATAAAAATTAAAAATCTTATAACAGAAAAAAATTCCCAGAAGACACCAGTGAAGTCCACTCACCCAGAACATTTGTGTTCATATCAGTGTGAGCATATTACCAGGTGACAGTTGAGTGGTAGCTATGGAGATTAAAGGTCAAACAGTACTTGAAATTTGTCTCCATCATATGCACTTTCCTGTATTGCAAAATTGGCCACAGCTGCTATTTCCTACTGAGGCTATTTCCTAAGCTGAACACACCTTAACACATGGAACCCAAGAAAGACAGGGGATCTATATAGGATCATAGGCCTACCATGCGTTGAACGTTAGAGAGCATTATGGAAGTGAAATACAAAGTTGCTTGTAGTAAAGAGGAGAAAGAGATAGGAGGAAGGGACAAAAAGAAAGAAATTGGGGGTAGAGGTAAAAGATAGAACAATCAGTTTATGGAAAGGACATTTGGAAGCCTAGAACATCTGTTACTGTGGTGAAGCCACATCCATGCCCTTGGATTCCAGGAGAATTTCAACATCCTTACAGTAAGTCCATTTCTCTGCCTCTCCTCATTGAGCTGTGTGTCTGTCCTTGAGAAGGCACAGAGCCCTGTGGGACAGAGATGACTTTTATAACTGTCTGTCTGGGAGACACAAAGATTTTGACTAGACACAAAAATGAACAATTACATTGTGGGTGTCCACAATGAGCAGGTGTCCCTGGGTGGGGGGCTGAGAAACATAGTCCCTGATGACTTAAAATCAAAGCAGGGAAACAAAGAGGTAAGAAATCCCACACAGTGCTTCTAAAAGAGGGTGCTATTGTTGTTGTTGTTGGGGGGGGGGGGCAGCGCTTGGCTTGGCATTGTCCGAGGAATTGAAATAAAGCAACCTATGTCTCTAGGCTCCTAGAGTTTGAAATGGAAAGAAGAACAAAAAATGACAAATACATGACTGAAGACTGTTTTAAGAAAAAAAGGAAAAGAGAAAGAAGAGCAAAAAGAAGAAGGAGAAGAAGAAGAAGAAGAAGAAGAAGAAGAAGAAGAAGAAGAAGAAGAAGAAGAAGAAGAAGAAGAAGAAGAAGGAGAAGGAGAAGGAGAAGGAGAAGGAGAAGGAGAAGGAGAAGGAGAAGGAGAAGGAGAAGGAGAAGGAGAAGGAGAAGGAGAAGGAGAAGGAGAAGGAGAAG
>JADRCD010210456.1:8830-23419 GCA_019843815.1 Montemys delectorum
TTTCGAGACAGGGTTTCTCTGTGTAGCCCTGGCTGTCCTGGAACTCACTCTGTAGACCAGGCTGTCCTGGAACTCAGAAATCCACCTGCCTCTGCCTCCCAAGTGCTGGGATTAAAGGTGTGAGCCACCACTGCCTGACTAAGGATAGCTTCTTTATTCACATAGGCAAATGTATGTATGGATGTATCCCTACACTTAATCTTGGCAATGTACTGTATGGACACACACAATGTGAGATTCTCTTCAGGCCATTTTTTGGTATCCTCTTCCAATCATGTCATGCTTAGCAGATGTGAGGATGAGTGGATGAAATGTAGCTGTTAAAATATTAATCTGCTCTATATTCCTTGGTGGGTGCGTGTGCACGCACCTCCTCTACACCACCCAAATGTTTTGAATTCACGAATTAAAGACACACACATTTTAGTATATCCCAAGCAGCTCAACAGCTGGGCCATTCCTAAACTTCCCTGCGGCTAACACACCCTCCCCTCCAACATTCCTGGGTTAGTACTTTCTAAAATCTATATTTCATCTCTGCTCCCCTAGACCCAATCTGGGAAGTGGCCCCTGGGGCCATGGCTGCGGCTCTCATGCTTGCATCCTAATCCTTTCCTGGCACAGCAAATCCAAACCATCTTCTTCCCATGATCTCTTGTCCACCAGTGTCTCTCTGGGGGCAGGGACCATCAGCACAGACGAGAGGATTCTTGTGTGATTTTTGGGAGCCAAGTTAAAACAAATAGCATTAGGCTCAATCCACAGTGATGAAATTAGCCAGAGAGATATTCACTCTCTAGATATCCAGAAGCTGGGAACACATGAGAAAAGCCAATATCCTCCTCTACCTATAGCCCTACCATTGTAGCTCTCTATAGAAGGTCTTCCTGAAAGACTACATTAAAGTTGATTCCTCCTTCCTTCCTTCCTTCCTTCCTTCCTTCCTTCCTTCCTTTCCTCCCTCCCTCCCTCCCTCCTTCCTTCCTTCCTTCCTTCCTTCCTTCCTTCCTCTCTCTGACCCTCCCCCTCCCTCCCTCTGTTCCTTCCTTCTTCCCTCCCTCCCTTCCTTCTTTCCTTCCTTCCTCTTTCTCTCTGTCCCTCCCCCTCCCTCCCTCTGTTCCTTCCTTCTTCCCGTCCTTCTTTCCTTCTTCCCTTCTTTCCTCCTTGTCCTCCTGGTATTTGTCATTCTCCTCCTCCCCTTAACCATCCCCCCTCCTTCTTCAGAAATGGTTTTGCTTTGTTGCCTTGCCTAGCCTGGAACTCACAATATAAACTATGCTAGCCTTAAACTACAGACATCAGCTTGCCCCAACTCCCAAGTGCTGGGATGGATAGGTATGTGCCACCATGTAAGTCCAAATTTAAATTCTGACAGGGAGTTATATCAGTCACCAAAGAGTCAAAGGTTTTCCAAGGAAAGGCACAGAGATGTGAGATTATGGCTTCTTATTTATGCTTACACAACCTGTGTGGCATAAAGGTAGAGTTTTTAAGGAAAGGAAACTGGTTAGAGAACACTGCTGAGAGAGAGAGATAGAATCTGTATTTGAAGTTACTTTTACTTATATTGAATGACTTTTTTTTTCTGGGGAGACACATACAACTGTTTATTTACCCTAATAGTACATTGATAATGGACCAAAGAAACAGTTCACCCAAGTTTAGCTCTGTGAAGCAATTAGTTTATCAGAGTTATATACAGGAACATAGATGACTGGGCACCAGAACATCACCATGAAAAGCCCAACCGAGCACCACAATGACTTAGAAAACCTAACCCTTTGGAGCACCTTTCATGACGGGCAGGTAGCTCAGCTCATGGAAGAGTTTCCTTTCTCCAGAAATTGCCTTCAGGAGGGAAGGGCCTCGGGGAGGGGCTTGATGAATGCTGTCACTCCCCCTTCCTTCCTGAGTCTTTTCAAACGTCGTTCTAGAAGGGAGTGTTTCAGTTTGGAAGATACACAGCCTGTGTGTACATAAAGACCTTCATGAGCTGGAGAGACGGCTCAGCGGTTAAGAGCATTGTCTGCTCTTCCAGAGGTCCTGAGTTCAATTCCCAGCAACCACATGGTGGCTCACAACCATCTGTAATAGGAACTGATGCCCTCTTCTGGTGTGTCTGATGACAGCGGCAGTGTACTCATACACATAAAGTATAATAAATAAGTCTTTTTAAAAAGACTTTTAAAAATAAATAAAGACCTCCATTGTCTCTTTTCTTTCTTTCTTTCTTTCTTTCTTTTCTTGTTTTTTTTTTTTTTTTTTTAGACAGGGTTTCTCTGTGTAGCTCTGGCTGTCCTGGAACTCACTCTGTAGACCAGGCTGGCCTCGAACTCAGAAATCTGCCTGCCTCTGCCTCCCAAGTGCTGGGATTAAAGGCGTGTGCCACCACTGCCTGGCCATTGTCTTCTTTCTAATGTCTCATCTCTTTGTTTTTTCAAAACATATTTATTGATTATATGCTAAACACTATTCAAGTAGTTAACATTAAAATAAATGCCTCTGGAAACATCAGCTCACTGATCTGTTATTACATTGTAAGGGAGGAATAAAGTAAGGCCCGGAGACTGCAGGGCTTATCCAAGAGAGTATGGGCTGATGATGGGAAGTGTGGTTCTGGAGCTCAGGAGTGTCCCTTCCTCCCTCCCTCCACCCCTCCCTCTCTTCATCCTCCTCTATTCTTTTCTCTTCCTTTTAGTTTTTAAGATAGAACCTCACTATTCAACTTAGACTGGCCTCAAAATATGCCATTATTCTCCCTCAGCTTCCTAAGTGCTGGGATCTTGGGTCTGTGCTGCAATGCTTGGCCCAAGTTAACATTTTCTGACCTCTAGCCCTCTGGTGACTCACACAGTGGATGAAGAAATATGTTCCTCCAAATTCCTTGAGAGACGTTGCTGTAGGGAATGTGATTGGTGACAGCCTTTTGTTCCCATGCTTTTAGGTTTACAGTAGTGTCGCACCTTTGAAGATGCTTTCTTTCCCTGCCTGCTCCTGGATGGTGACCAAGATGGTGGCACTAATAGGACCGGATAGCGCTAGGAACTGAGAAATTGATTCAGCATTAATGCTCAGTGAGGCATTGAACACCCTAAATTATAATACAGTAAGGATATTAGGCATGTGATCTGAGTACTAGGTACTGTCTGTGTGAGAGCAGGTTAGCTCCCCAGTACTACTAATTAATTAGTGAATAATGTCAATGTTACATCAAATGAAAACACTCTGGAAAATCATCATTATTGTCAAGGAAACGCAAGAACGTCCAGTGACATTCATATTTCTTTCTTTCTTTCTTTCTTTCTTTCTTTCTTTTTTTTTTTTTTTTTTGGTTTTTCAAGACAGGGTTTCTCTGTGTATCCCTGGCTGTCCTGGAACGCACTCTGTAGACCAGGCTGGCCTCAAACTCAGAAATCCACCTGCCTCTGCTTCCAAAGTGCTGGGATTAAAGGCATGTGCCACCACCGCCCAGTGAGATTCATATTTCTTATTTAACAAATCTATTCTTTGACAATTTCATGTATGTATATAATACATTTTGATTACTACCAACTTACTCCCTCTCTTACCTCTCTCTTACTTCTGTTAGCCCCTCATCCCAGAAGTCCCTTTCTACATTCACCTCTTTCTGTTTTGTTTTGTGAGTTTCTAAGTTTAACCAGACCATCCACATGCCAGAAGGTGAGGAACTATCCACTGGAAGCTTACATACATTCTAGTGGACACATAATTGTGGACAATGATTCATCTTCCTCTATCATCCATGATTAGCCAAATATTTCCCAAGCGACTCTTGACATGATTAGTCTTCTGGAAGTCTGGTACAAGCAATCACAGGTTCTATGAGTTCACAATTTCAGTGGCTGCATCATGCCCAGAAAATAGCATTTCGTAGCCCTCTCTTCTAGTATTCAGCTCTGACATTCTTTCTGTGTCTTCTTCCACAATACTCCCTGAGCCTTAGAAGAAGTAGAAATATAGGAAAAGAATAGCCGGGTGGTGGTGGCACACACCTTTAATCCCAGCACTTGGGAGGCAGAGGCAGGCAGATTTCTGAGTTTGAGGCCAGCCTGGTCTACAGAGTGAGTTCCAGGACAGCCAGGGCTACAGGGAGAAACTCTTTCTCAAAAAACCAAAAAAAAAAAAAAAAAGAATAAATATCTTGTTTAGGGCCGAGCTCCCCAATAGTCACTTTTCCTTAACATCTTGAGCAGTCATGAATCTGTATTTACTGTAATTCACTGCAAAACGAAGCTTCTATCATCCAGGCTGAAAATATCATTTGTTAAAGGTTAAACAATAAACATTAAAGTATAAACATTCTGAAAGTAGTTTGATTCCATGTCAAATCAGTAATAAGTTCCCCACTAGGATCCATAGTGTTCTCAGGCATGGGCTTTTACCTGGTTTGCAGGTATGAATTCGCTCCTGTGAACCAGGCCAACCAGAGAGCATGTGGTCACTCACATGATGGCCATGCCACTATCACACCCGTCCACACAGCGGCTGGCAGGTTGATGTTGTAGAGCATGTGGTTACTCACATAATGGCCATGCCACTATCACACCCGTCCACACAGCAGCTGGCAGGTTGACGTTATAGGCTGAGGGTGTTCCCAGCTTTGAAAGGCTGCTGATGGCTTTTCTCTCCTCGTAGTTGGCATGACATCTTTTGGCTTGTGTATGCTAGAGAGCAAAGAGGAGCTTTCTGTCTCAGTTCTAGCTTTGTTTCTTCTGAAACCAAGGTATGCGGTGGAGTGATTGGGTCTTACCATCTAATTTTTTTTTGGGGGGGGGGCAATCAAGATCAAGGCAAATGCTTTCATCTGCTGATCCACGAAGTTCTTGCTTATAAAATTTCATTTTAATATCTGTCTCTTCCATCTTCCAGCACACTTCTTTTTGTTTTTGGTGTCAGGGCTTTATACTTTAGCCCAGGTTGATTTTAAATTCACAATCCTCATGCTTCGTCCTTCTCAGTGTTGAGATGGCAGGCATGTGCCTTTAACGTTTTCGATGTGATAGATCACATATGTATAACACTCATGATCATATTAAATGTACCACCTAATTGAGCTTCTCGCTCTGAGTTTGCCATTTAATAAAAGACATTTCAATATAGATTTGCATGTGAAGGTTAGGAAGAAAGAGGCTCTGAGAAGCAGGTAGGAGACACCCCAAGAGCGTGGGCTTCCTGGAGAGTCCCCCGAAGTGCAACATCCCCGAGGGTGGGCACAGATTTCTCAAGGGAGAGTCTTAATGCAGGACATGACATCAGATGAGGCTCTCTTGTCATCGAAAGTGGTAAGAATTTGCTGATAGCTCCTTTCCTTAGAGGCACCGAGCCTGCTTCTGAAGCAGGGAATATATGCTTGAATATAGTGGGACTTTGAAGCGTTGAGTTGAGTTATCCCAGGGATGAAGACTGTGAGAGCATCGCATGTGAGGATAGGAAGGCTGGTGGGTGGGTGGGCGGGCAGACACTGTGGCAGTCTTTGCCACCTGGAGGCCAATATTTGCAGCACTCACTCTTATAAAAATACTTATTTTGGATGAGAAGAGGCATTCTGAGTGTCTACTTAGTATTCCACAGAAGTAAAATGTCTTGCCAGAGAGTTAACCAGACCATGAAGCTCTCTCTAAGGATACAAAGTGGCTAAGAAAGTACAGCAATAATTTAATGTTTATAAAGGCTGGACTGAAATAACTACAGTATATCAACGGCAAATAACGACTGAGGAAATTGGCATATTTTAATTTGGCTCACACTACATTTTACATGTTCATATTGTAATGTATGAGCTTGTATGTAGAGCTTAAATGTATAATTAATATAGCTTTGAAGCTGGCTCTATCCACAGAATTAAAATTTATCATGGCATTAGCTTTCAAAGAGAGACTTCTTAACAAGTTAGAGTCCATGCAGCAAATTAGATCATCTCTGATGAGCTCTGAATAAGGAACCATCATTTATCTCCATAGCATTTTATCAGAGACATTTTATTTGCTGTGCCAGGTGAAAGTCTCCATTTAGTATGTTGGCCAAATATCTTCATTAATGAAATGATTTCTCTCCAGCACTATTGGTTTAAAGAATCCTGTACTATTGAAGATGAACTAAAAGATGAACTATGAAGATGAACTTTATTTTATACTTGCTATCTGGCCTCAGTGTGAACACCAAGCAAACCCACTGTATTTGGGGGTGCATTCCACAAAGAAGACAAAGACTCAATGGATCTGTGAAGGGAAGCACAGCCTCTTCCTCACACATGGAAAGCTGAGGGAAGAAATTCCTTGCCACTGGTTTAGAAGTAAGGATCCATAGAGATGGCTCAGTGGGTGAAGTGCCTAACAACTTCAGTTCAGATCCCTGGGACATGTGTGTGGTGGTGTGAATAAAAATGCCCTCCAAAGGCCATAGGGAGTGACACTATTAGAACTTGTTGTATCCTTGTTGGGGTAGGTGTAGCCATGTTGGAGGAAGTTTGTCACTAGGGACAGGCTTTGAGATTTCACAAGTTCAAGCCAGTCCTAGTGGCTCACTGTTTCTTTCTGCTGCCTGCAGATCCAGATGTAGAACTCTCAGCTCCTCTTCAGTACCGGGTTTGCCACAGGCTACCATGCTTTCTGCCATGACAATAATGGACTAAACCTCTGAATCAGCCCCCCGCCCCCATCCAATGTTTTCCTTCACAAAAGTTGCCATGCATGGTCATGTTATCTCTTCATAGAAATAAAAAAAAAAATCCTAAAACATCATGTAGAACCCAGATACAGAGGGGTGCATCTGTAATCCCAGCACCTCTAAGGCAGGATAGGAGCTAGAGATAGGAGAATTCCCTCATAAGCTTGTAGGTCAGTTTGCCTAGGGTATATAGTACCATGATGTCTTAGTTAGGGTTTGACTTCTATGAACAGACACCATGACCAAGACAACTCTTATAAATGACAACATTTAGTTGGAGCTTACAGGTTCAGAGGTTCAGTCCATTATCATAGAGGAGGAAGTATGGCAGCGTCCAGGCAGAGACGTGGCGCTGGAGAAGCCGAGAGTTCCACCTCTTGTTCCAGAGGCATGTAGGAGAAGACGCGTTTCTAGGCAGTTAGGACAAGAGTCTCGAAACTCACACCCACAGTGACACACTTCCTCCAACAAGCCCACCCCTATTCCAACAAGGCCACATCTTCAAATGGCGCCACTCCCTGGGCTAAGCACCACACATGGCAAGCAAGAGAGACTCTCCCCAGGCCCCACGCCTCTCAAAACCAGATAGAAAAGGAGGACTGATAGTTGAGATTGTTCTTTGACATCCCTATGTGCACTGTGACAACATATCTGCATTCTCACTCAATCCCCCCAACCACCCAGAGTTAAATAAGAAGACCTAGGGTGTAAGTTCTGATGAATTAATTGGGAATGTGCCATTCCTCCTAATTATTTTTATTTTTCTGTTCTTATAAGTAATGCGCGTGCGTAAGTACTTAACATTTTAGAGTTGTACAAGGGAAAGCCTTCCAGTAACGCTTTCTCTAGCAGATAGCTGCTATTAGCAGTTTGGCATATTATATTATTCTAGAATTTCCTGTTTCTTCAGAAAGCCCCTGCCCATTTTCCCCCATTCCTTCTTAGAATCATGGGTCTGATGCCAACAGTGTCTGAATTCTTCTTCCTCTGCTTGCTGGATTCTAACACAATTTCCACCCCTTGCCATTCCAATCCCTGTGTTAGAATGACATATTATGCAAATGTAGCCAAAAATCTCAGTTCTTGGGCCCGAGGACAGATTTTTGTGCCGATGCATCTGTGTCTGAGAGGAGATTTTTAGACTCGTGCCCAAGGAGGGATGCGGTGCCAGCTGGTTCGAAGCTTAACCCAGCTCAGCCTACGTGCGGTGAGGATGCTCCTGGAGGCTCACGTCTGCCAGCTGGTGCAGGAGCACACATTGACTGCAGCGCTGAAGAGAGGGCAGGGTCTCTATCTCACATCTTCACATTGGGTTCAGTGGATTAAGCAAGGGCTCTTACTTAAACTTCGCCCTTGTCAAACTGACAGCCAGGTTCTTCCATCTTGGGTTATGTGTTTCCCCGAGCTTCTAGTGAGTGAATTCTATGGCCTAGTATTTGACTGCTAATTCAGTAGACCCAAGGAAGAGGCTTTAAAACACATCCTAGAAAGTAATCTTTATTCGACGTGATAGGTCATTTGTAGTAAGCATCCAACATGTATAGAGAGGCTGAAATTGACGGTCTAGATGCCGTGCTCTATTTAGTGGGTTTAGCATATCAGGTAGTTTTACTAATGCCCAACCAGAAATTCCATACATGTTCAAGTAGTGATCGTGAGATATTTGGGTTAGGATGCATCAGAAGCTGTTAAATAACTTATTAAACTTGGTAACAAAAGAAAAAAGTAAACACGGGGCGGGAGATGCAGTTCACCCAGAGGGAGCTTGCCTAGCAGGCATGGGGATCAAGGATTAATCCCCAGTGACACACACACACACACACACACACACACACACACACACACACACACACTGCACTGTCACATCCAACCCTCAAGACCAATCAGATTAGAATTATAAGATCACTGAGCACTATGAAGTAGCCCAAACAGTTTTTCTTGTCCTAGATGAAGCCTGGGAATGACAGTAGATGAGCCCTTTTGTCAGGCAGCAATTTAAAAAAAATTTTTTTTCTTAAAAACAAACAAACAAACAAATCAGGATTTTTAATCCTTAAAACTATATGAAGCTAGGCAGTGGTGGAACATGCCTTTAATCTTAGCACTGAGGAAGAGCCAGAGGCAGAGGCAGAGGTAGAGGTGGAAGTGTAGGTAGGCAGAGGCAGGTGGATCTTGGTGGATCTTTTCAAGACCAGCCTGGTCTACAGAGTGAGTTCCAGGATAGCCAAGGCTGCTCAGAGAAACTTTGTTTTTGGGGAGCAGGGAACCTATATGAAACAGCAAGAGTCATTTTATCTTTAACCACATAATTGTACATATTTATAGGGTACAGTGTTATTTTTCAGTATATGCATGCCTTGTATAATAATCAGAGAAGGACAATTAGCATATCCATGACCTCTAATTTGTATTTTTTTTCTTTTGTGCAGATAGCATTCAAATCCTTTTGTCTGGACCCATTGAGATACACAGTGGATGACAGTCCTGGATGAGCTGGTTTGATTCTGGGAACCAGTGATGGAAGGAGAAACCACCACCTGAATGTTCTTACCTTTGACCTCCATTTACCACCTGTGACAAGCATATGCCACATCTCTCAAACATATGTGTGTGTATACACATATATGTATATATGCATACAAATAATACATAAAATAAAATAAATGAAAAAAGAAAATCAAACCAAACCAGAGACTAAAGAGATATTTCAAAAGAGGTCATTTTTGCTCTTACTGAAAACCTGAGTTCAACTCCCAGAACCCATGTCGAGTAGCTCACAATCTCCTCTAACTCCAGCTCTAGGGGAATTGGATGCCTCTGGCCTTTGCAGATACTGCCATTCGTGAGCACACACTCAACCTATACTCACACAATCACTATAATTTAAAAATGATAAAATAACTATAAATAAAAGCAAACCAAAACCCTTGCTCCTATTTTGAGGGAAGTTTGCTGAGCTGTAGTTCCTTTCTTTCTTTCTTTTTTTTTTTTAAAGATTTATTTTTATTTATTTTATGTGTATGAGTACACTGTAGCTGTACAGATGACTGTGAGCCATCGTGTGTGTGTGTGTGTGTGTGTGTGTGTGTGTGTGTGTGTGTGTGTGGCTGCTGGGAATTGAACTCAGGACCTCTGCCGACCCCACTTACTCTGGCTCCACTCGCTCCAGTGTAATATACTGTAGCTGTCTTCAGACGCACCAGAAGAGGGCGTCAGATCTCATTATGGGTGGTTGTGGGCCACCATGTGGTTGCTGGGATCTGAACTCAGGACCTTCGGAAGAGCAGTCAGTGCTCTTACCCGCTGAGCCACCTCACCAGCCCCTGTAGTTCCTTTCATATGGCTTCCTGGCAATGTCTATGTTTCATCAAAACATGAGGAAAGTGCTCTAAATGTCCTAAGTGGCCTGAGTGAAAGTAATGACCTAACAGTATATGTTCTAGAATGTCACATCTGCCACAGTGGATTGCCCATCTCATCTTGAGAGCCAGCCCGTATTTCAGAGGAGTGGAGCTAACCTCCCTCAGTTCATATACCAATTGGATAAATAGCAAAGAAACTTTGATCATTTTATTTTAGTGAGCTTTAAAAATATTCAAAGTTTTACATGTTTCTCATTCTAAATAAATACTCTCCTACATGTCTGATTTTGTTTTGCATAATTTCACTAGTAATGTGCCCCCAAATTGCACATGGTTAAAGCCCCTAAAATCCTGGAACAGCCCTGTGGTAGTTTAAATAGGGTTGGTCCCCATAGACTCCCGTGTTTGAATGTTTGGCTTGTAGGGAACGAGAGTCCAACAAAGTGTGGCTTTGCTAGAGAAAGTGTATGACTCTGAAGGTGGGCTGTGAGGTCTCCTAATTCAAGCTATGCCCAGTGAGATAGCCTTCCCCTGGATGCCTTTGCACCAAGATGTAGAACTCTTGGCTCCTCCAGCACCATATCCACATGCAAGCTGCTGTATTTCTTGCCAAGGTGATAACGTACTAACGTCTGAAACTGTGATTCACTCCCAACTGAATACTAGCCTTTATGCGTTGCCTTGATCACAGTGTCTCTTCCCAGAATGGAAACCCTAACTAGGACATGTCCTAATATGGAATATTGATGCCATCTCACATATAAAGGCAGACTTCATGGGTTGAGCTCAGAGAACTATTTTATGTTTCTTTTTAAAAATGTGAACAGGACTTGTGGGCCAAGAGATAGGTCAGCAGTGAAAGGCTTCTTGGCGAAATGCTGACCTGTGTTCAAATCCCCAAGAGTCACATAAAAAGCTGGCGGTAACCAGGCATGGCAGGACACACTTTTAATTGCCACACCCAAGAGGAAGAGGGTTTGAGACACTTCTGGTCTACATAGCAAGACCCAGGCCCGTTGACCCCATTTTATCCCTTGAACCCTGCTAAAAAGCACCTGGTGGTATAAATGTCTGATCCCAACACTCCTACCATGAGATGGGAGGCAGGAACAAGAGGACTGCCTAGAAGCTCGAAGGGCAGCTTCTAGTCGTAGAAACAAGGAGCAATTCTGCCTGAGTAAGATGGAAGGTGAGAAGTGAGTCCTGAAAGTCTTTGACAGGTGCATGAATGCTGTAGCCCTCTCCCTCCCTCCCTGCCACTCTTTCACACATTTTCCCTTTGGGTTTTCGAGACAGAGTTTCTCTGTGCAGCCCTGGCTCTCCGGGAACCCGTTTTGTAGACCAGGCTGGCTTCGAACTCAGATCTTCTTGCCTCATCTCTTGAATGCTGGGATTAAAGGTATGCACTGCCGTGCTGAACTTAGAGATCTATTAGGACAGGAGAAAGTTCTCTCGTTCTGTGGATGACAAAAATATATTCGGTTCAGGTGACCCACTAGGAAAGTGATTTACAGTGTCCAGAAGCTTTCTAGATGGGTGGCAATGTTGAAGTTAAGTGTACACAAGAGAATATCAAGACATTACTCATTAATAGAGTTATGTTACCTTTCCACAGCCTTCGTATTGCTCAATATGGTATCATGAAAGAAATCTGGCCAACCGAATCATGAAGTATTTAGAAATTTTTTTTTACAGAATTTATTTTAGGTATTTAGACACTGTAGCTGTCTTCTGACCCACAAGAAGAGGGCATCGGATCCTGTTACAGATGTGAGCCGCCATGTGGTTACTGGGAATTGAGCTCAGGACCTCTGGAAGAGCAGTCACTGCACTTAACCACTGAGTCAAATCTCTAGCCCCTGAAGTATTTAAAATTTTAAAAATAAAGTATATTATGCCGTGTTAACGCATCCATATAATATTTTTTTAAATTAAAAATATTGGCTATTACTAGTTACTTATGCGTGTGTATCTGTAAGCATGTATGTGCAAGTACAAAGGAGGTCAGATTCAAGCATCAGCTCCTGGGGTCTGGAGTTACAGTGGTTGTGGGCCACCTGATATCGGTGCTGGGAATTGAACTCTGGTCTCCTGTAAGAGCAGTATGGGCTCTTAACCACTGAAGCATCTCTGCAGCCCAATATAATGTGTTTTGGTTTCCTTGTTACCCTCTTTCTCCACTGATTACCTTCTTTGGAACCAGTCAGCCAGTGCCCTTTCTCATTTTGTCTCATCTGTGGTTTGTTTCTGTCATTCAATGAGGTTCATTAGGCTTGCTTAGACAACTATGAGTGATGGGCTATTTGCAGAAAGACTGGAAACTTACCAAGGCCTATAACACTGAAGAAAATGCCTCCCTCCTCACAGTGGAGAGAATGTCTCCTCTCCCATTCACGTATTAACTATCTATAGATTCTTTGGGCAAGGCAGAGTCTCATGGACCTCTATCTCCTTATGGCAGAATGTCATAAGCTACTTCATTTCAACTAAGTGCCCTCACATAATCAAATGCACTCTCGTCTCTGAAGTTGACAGCAGTGTGGACTGTCTTCTAAGGAGATGTTGGAGGTCGCTCCTGGACTTTTAGGAGTAGGAATGATTAAACATTTTAGCTAAGAATGAAACAGGAGAAGAAAACTGATGAGCTCTCTGTGTGAAAAGGTGGCAGAGTAGCAATTTGCAAATCAGCCCACAAGTATTTCCAGGGCCTCTGCCAGTTTTCTGAATTTAATGGAGAAGGTAATTGAGGGATATAAATTACATACAGGCATTTATCTATTTAGATGGCATGATCACTTCTGGCAGGACTCTGAAAAAGCTGGAGCATAGTTTTAGTTAAGAAGGGAAGGGTGGATGGTGTCCTTTGCTGAGTCGGAATGATGACAAACCATGAATTATAACAGGCTAGCAAAGACACAGCGGGAACTGAGCACTGCTATTGAGAAGAGTTTACGTATTACTTTGAACATCAAATAAAAACCTAACTCTGATGTTAGTGATAAACAGAGGAAACTCCAAAAGTGTATTTTAGTTTGTTAAGATAGTAATAGATTGGCAGATGACTTTATCAAGAGGAGTCCAAGACAAGGAAAAGGACAAGATGCTCAGGTGCTAAATGACTCCTCCAATTTTCAGGGATTACTACTGGTTGAAAGTCCACAGCCAGGAGGTCAGAAAAAGCCAATGGAGTCTTCATAGTCTATGTTCTGCCTCACTGTACCTGTAGATGTTAAAGTCTAGGCCAGAAACTGTTCTGTCCAAAGGGGAAATGCAGCTCATGGTATTCACCCATTATTATGTCATTGTCGGATTGCAGCCTCAAGTATGTCTCAATCTTAGTGTCAGTCCCCTGATCCTAACATGGGGAATTTCTGACAAACCCAGGGTTGTATGAATGGGATGGCTTTGAGATACTGACCAATAGCAATACAGTGTGCTCATCTCTGGACCTGACTAGATATCCTGGTGGATGTTTAACTTAGCTAACATCCCAGTATTTATTGTAAACTAGGGCTCAGTATCAAGATGTGTGGAGCCACATCTTCAAAGCCCCCTGAAGTGTAAAGGTGGTATGCAGAAGAGGTTAAAGCCGTTTATGGTTGGGAAGGGGGAAAGGGCCTCTCAAGGGACGGGGGACCTAGTTTGTGGTATCTCTCTCTCTCTCTCTCTTAGTCATTTAGTGCGCATGGTATAGCTTTATCATCTTGTTTAAAGCTGAAGAGATGGAAAAAAAATCCAGGGGTTCTTGTCAAAGGGAACTGGTCAAAATACTTCTGCATGGAGAGCTGTGCAGCGCAGGCTACTGTGCCTACTCTGAGGCAATGTGCCAGGTGGCACAGTAGTTTTCTTCCACAAAAAATGGTTTACTATTACAGAAGTAATAAGCACATGATATACAAAATTAACATAGAAAGATAATTTCTTTTTGTTTCCTTCACTATGAGAAGTCCATGGTAACCCTTTATCGCCCATCCTGTTAGAACTTTCTCTGTGCAAGGAGACCCAGCAAGTCACACACTTACTACACATGGTATATGTAATATGAAGCCCATTCATATTTTAGTTATGTCTTATTTCTGTGTAAATAATTTTACACTTACAGAAAAGTGTGGAAGAGGAAAACAGCACAAATGGTACTTTCCCAAGACTCACTAATTATAATTTGCACATTTCCGTGACCATTTATATGATCTCTCTATCTAGAATTTTCATCCTAGAACTATCTGTAGTTTAATGCAACAGGGAAGCTACGTACGTGATGCTCTTTCCTCTAAATACTTTTGGAGGTAATACTTTCTTGGTAGGTGGCTTGGAACTTTGGAATAGGAAAGGTAATTTAGAAACTGGCCTTGGGAGTATAGGTCTCTATGGCAAGCTCCCAAGGAGTTCTAAGGTAGAGGATGGGATATTAAAGACCTTCCTAGTATACAGAGTCAGTTTAAAGCTAGCTTGGGGGACTTAGTGAATCATTGTCTCAAAATAAAGATTAAAGAAAAGAAGGAAAGGAAGGAAGAAGGAAGAAGGAAGAAAGGAAAGGAGA
>JADRCD010210457.1:9684-21645 GCA_019843815.1 Montemys delectorum
AAAAAACAAAAAAAAAAAAAAAAAAAAAAAAAAAAAAAACCTGACTCCAGTTTCCATTAAAGTCTTTGAGGTTAGGGCCTACCTTTAACTCCCCCTCACTGTTTCCTAGCTGGACCTAGAATAGCACTGTGAGGACATCTGAAGTCTCTGCTGCTTCTCCAGGGTGCACAAGTCCCTTACTAGGGATTTGACTGCTTCATAGTAGCCTCACAAAGAGAAAGGTCATCATCAGAAATGTTCTGGATTCCCAATAAATAAGGGGACGGTAAAGTTATTCAATCACGTTATTTATATTTGTTCATCATATTTATGCCACCAATTCATTAAAAACTCAAGTAAAACTTAAAGATCCTTGGAATGCTGGGCAGTTGAGTGATAAATGAGCCTCTACATTTGCTCTTTTTATATATAGATTACTAGTAAAATCACATATTGCTTCAGGACAGAGAGAGGGTCTGAGGAGCGTCTGGACAGGTGATTCCATCATTAGAATGTACTTACACAAGCCTGAATGGGGTGGCCCAAGACCAACATGGGCTCTGGATGCATTGAAGATACAGTGAATCAGCTCTTGGCTAAATTCCATTTGATTTTACAGAAAACTTCGTTTAGACACAGGCATTTTTGCAAACTAATAAGGATAGTATAGCAAATACACAGGAACAAGAAATGCATGCTGCACCTCACTGTATCACTTCCATCTTATGTGCTTAGGAAGGAGTAGGCTGCTTTCCATTAGCATCACCACGAACATGTGCGCTGGGCTGTGCTAAGATGTCATGAAATACTAGGAATTTTCAGCACCATTACAATCCTCTGGGCCCACCATCACATACATCATCTCTCACTGGCCAGAACGACATAACTATTTCATTGTCAGCCTGGTCTCCTTTGAATTTCCCCTCACCTGCCTTGCGTCTTAGTTTGTATACACACACATGCGCGCGCACACACACACAGTCATCCTCTTGCCTCAGCTAGAGTTTATAAATTAATTTTTTTTGTTACTCTGGTTTCATACCCCCACTTAAACTAGTTCTAAAACTCCAATAAAACTCCAATAAAATAAGAAAAAATACCCCAGCCACACACCAACGGGGAGTTTTCAGCATTCTTCCATTTGTGCTTGTTTATAACAGGAAGTGACCACCAGAACCTTTTCTGGACACACCAGTGTGCCCCAAGTTTTAATTTCTCACTTTTCAATTTTTATAACAATTCTAAAACAGCTAAAGAGAAACCACCATGTCAAATAAACTAATTGATGATATGTATGGAAAGATGAGGCCCTAGATCAAATTGCTCAGAGAGTGGCCAAAATTATTAAAGATGTTAAAAATGTTAAAATAAACATTAGGAATAACCCTTCTATAAAACTCCTTCTCCATTTCTTGACCAATAATATTAAAAAAAAAAAAAAAGTTAGATGCTGGCAAGATGGTTCAGAGGGTTCATGTTACCAAGGCTGATGATCTGAGTTCAATCCCTAGGAGTCACTTAGTAGAAAAAGAAAACCTACTCCCAAAAGCTGTCTTCTGACCTGCAGGTGGTATTGTGCACTTGGACTTGGGCTGCACACACTACACACACACACACACACACACACACACACACACTCACTCACACACACGATCAGACTTAGAAGGTGGGGTAGGGAGGGAAGGAAGGAGGGACAGAGGAGTGGGACTGGACTGATAGATTAGCAGTTCAAACACTTGTACTTGTGGTGAACCCAGGTTTGGTTCTCAGGAACCACACGATGAGTAACAATGGTCCGTAACTCCCAATACCCTCTTACAGCTTCTGGAGGCACTACACACATGTGGTGCCCAGACATATATGCAAACAAAACAATTCATAAACATAAAATAAGTAAGCCTTCATTAAAAGAAGTTACATCTACTTATATCATTATGTGTTGGGGGCACACATGCGCCACACATGTGGGGTTCACAAAACAACTTGCAGGGGTATGCACTTGCTCTCACCATATGAGTCCTGGAGATAAAACTCAGGCTTAGCAGCAGGCTAAGCTGTCTCTCCTATCTAAGAGCCAAGACCTAATAAGGAGGACCATCTTCTTCCTTCGCCACTCCCAAACCACCTAAACTCACTTTGTGTGGAGTTCTAACACATTTCCCAATGCTTGACTTGCCAAGACGCCTGGCACAGATGCTGCAAACATCACTGTGATATTCCTCGTAATCTAATACACATTAAACTCCAAATTATTAGCCCTACAGTCCTGAAGGCATTAAGAAGGGAAACACTGCAAACGACTAGAATTGTTTCTTCCATCTAGTAAGGGCAGTATATTTGGAACATTTAGAACCTTAACTGTAAAAGTGAAATCTTGTCTCAGATAAGTCTATATTGCCAAAAATCAGAAAACAAAAAGAATGGCTTGAATCTTTGTGAGGAAAGAGAGGAAGAAGAACTGTCTTATGTATAAAGTGAAAATGTCTTATGTATAAAGTAGTACACACGCAGAGGGAAGGAGAGAGGAAAAGACACAAGGAGGGTGGGTGTGGTAGGAGGGGACTGATATGAGGTTATAATAAAATTAGTTTAGAGAATCATTTTGTTTTCTGCATGCTTTTGGTGATGTGTGGTGATATTAAATTGAGAAAACCATGTAATGTGTTATAAAGGAACCTCAAAAAAAGAGAAAGCAAATTTAAAATGTTTCTTACAGTTCTAGAGATGTTGTTAGTTAACTAGAAGGCAGTTTTTTAGAAGGTAATGATTTTTAATGGTTTGGAGCGAGACGTGATGGCACATGTCCACAAGTCTAGCACCCAGGAGGCTAATGAAGAACTGCTGTAAGGTTGAGGCCACTATGCATTACAGAGTGAATTTGGGACCCAAGATAATAGTTGAACTCTGTGCTTCTCTCAATTTAATATAATCACACACCACCAAACTTTACCATAATTATACATGCTATATGCCAGGCATAAGATATTATGTAAGAAAATAATTTGACTGTGTATCTCTAGTGACTTACAGTGTAAAGACAAAGTAACTGCAAGAAACCTTAACCGTATTTATAGTTTCTGAGATAAAAAGCCAGTGATTACGTTATATCTTCTTGGGCTCAAGATGCTAGGATTAAGAACACGGGAAGAAAAAATGATAACTAACATATTTAACTGAGAAATATACTACTAAACCTAAATCCAAAAAAAATCAATAGGAATATTTGCCTTTAAAAATAAAAAGACTATGTTTTTCCAATTTTTATTTCTTAAAGTGAGAGAGGAAGAGAAGGAAGGAGTGGACTTACCTGTGGAGTCTCCTCTGCAGTCAGGATTTCCACCTTCATCTTGCTAGGGTATGTATACTTGAGAAATGGATTCTACAGGCACTGTGAACCTGGCCCAACCCGCAGTTAGGAGGATAAGAAATAATTCCAGTCAATGGGACAGTACCAAACAAACAGAACAGGATCTACTCATTGCCAAAGTGGGTCAGTTTGAGCAATAAAAGATAATTATTACTGTAGTTCATTTAATCACATTGAATGCATAAAATAGTCATATGTCCATGTTGACATAAATGCAAAAAAATGAATAAGCATGATAAAGTGAATAGCCTGTGTTAGTTTTGAATCCTTTAATCAAGTGTTATTATTTTGATTCACTTACTACCAATGAGAAACTGACTTTATAAGTATTGAATACATAGCGTTTCCTGGCTCAAAGAAAGATGCAAAAAAAAAAAAAATGATCCCTTAAGCTGTGATAAGGAAATTAAGAATCACCAAATTAAATTCTGATGTGTTTTCAAATATCCATGAAGAGCTTATGGTCAAGGAGATGAGAAAATTGCAAAGTATCATTAAACTCGAAAGTCTATATAACAAGTTTTGTTATAAAATCTGTAAATGTGTTGAAATCCTATCAGGCGAAAAGATATTTCAATCTAATGTATATCTTCAGAGTTAAAATCAAGAAATTCAAGTGATCAACCCAGATGGAAGCAGATACCCCCCAAGTCTTGTGCGCAAGTTTCACCATCAGACTTGCTTCAGTCCTACAAAAAGCAGATCACTCCCTGAAATTCGAATTTGATCGCAGGGAAATGGAAATAATTCTAGGCGCACTTCACAGATACGGAAAAAAGTCAGTCAGTGTTCTATCCCTAGGCATAAAATTCAAATCTCAGGAGAATATAATAGCATAATGTTTGCCATAAGTAGATTGAGACATCAATGATGTGTTTTCAAGTTTGACTCGAGAATCTCTGCGTTGGAATTTTTAGTAAGGTATGTATTTTTCTAAATGTTTTAACATTTGGGTGTTTTAAAACGTCAAAAGGTTTAAAGTTATTAAGGTCGACCTTTATTCATAAACGTGTATAAAGGGAGCGCGGGGCGGGGGCGGGGGAAGGGGGACTACCCCAACGGCTCCAATACAGCACTTCTCCCAACCTCGCCAGTCGGAAATCCGGCAGGATGTAACCTGAGCTCGCCGAGGCCGCCCAGCTCCCGCCTCAGCCTGTGTCCGGGACTGCGCGTGCGCGAACGTGGCCGTGGCCGGTTCCCCCAGCCCAGCCCAGCCCGCCGCGGGTCCTGAGCGTCGTCATGGCGTCTGTGGAGTTTCAAAGCCTTTTTTTAAAAAATGTCTCGCAACGGTCCCAACGCGACGACCGTGAGACGCGCTGGCCCGTACGGAAGGGCGGTGAGCTCTTCGGTGGCCTCTGGGGACCCCAGGGCTTTAGCCGCTAGCCCCGGGCCGGGCTGCGGCCACCGGGCGGGTCCGAAGGCGCCGCCGCTCGACTTCCGGAACCCGGAGCAGGAAGGAAGAGCCCGGAGGGGCTCTCAACACCGACCGGCGTCCCGGGCGCCGTAGATCCCGCGTCGGTGGTCACACCTGATAAACACGCTGATGGTCGCAGATCGCTAAGCCGAAGCAACAGATGTGCACGCTTCCAGGAGCGGCCAGGACCAGCGCCGCCTCCTCTCCATTCCTACGTCGCACCTGCCCGGTTACCGTCACGTGTTGTCTCTTTTGTCTTTGGAGATCACCAAAGGCTTATTGCATCTGATCAGATTAAAGTTCAAGTTCCGTGGGTTGGACATTTACGGATAATAAGACGTGCTTTTATATCTTTAACCTCAAAACGAAAGTGCCGGAAAACACACTTTAAACGTTTAACTTAACAATAAAATGAATTTATGTAGCCCCGGTAGATTATTTTAAGCTAGTGCTATTTAACACGTCTGTGTTTCTTACGTGGTATAAGCCCCCAAATACCAGTTTTATTTCTGTGTTTCATAAATAATTAGTAGTTAGATCCCATCTACTATAAATCCTGATCAAAGGAGAATTTGGAATCTGTGAGTCTTCCTCACAACCTAAGATTGGGTGTGCTTTTATTGTCTTTTCCAGAGATGGAAACTGAGGTGGTGGGACAGTAAGAAACCCCAGCCATCTAACCCAGAGCCTTTATACTTCATCTCTAAAACCAGGCTTTATTCATTTCTGAGGCAAAAATTTCATTTCTAATCTCAGTTTGGTATTTATTCAGAATGTAAGGTATTTGTGAAAGTATGACTCATATTGCATGCACAGATCTCAAGTCCATTGACTGAGATCCACCAGGCACCCATAGACCGGAAGGAGGGCTTTTAGTGCATGGTCACTATTCTGTACTTATTTTCTTTTACAGGTTTTTGAAACTACAGATGGGTTACAAGCCGATTAACCCCATCATAGGTTGAAAATACCAAAATATTGTATACATGTGGACACAAAGTCAGCATTAAGCAAAGTTAGTTGAAATCACAATAAGAGCTTACGTGATAAAGGAAAGAAAATTGATAAATGGTGGTAGGTAGTTCTTTTCAGAGTAGAGGCAGTTTCCATAGTAAGACATGTAATTCAGCTAGTCTCCCAGCTTTCCATGGTAGACTCCAAACTACAATGTTTTAACTTTATAATGATATGGCATCCTTAGGCATTCAACAGACATCTACTGAGCTAAGGTTGCCCCTCTGTAGCACCGTCATGGGGGCTAATAACCACCTCTGATATGTGCTAGGTAAAGCATTTAATAAATGCATTTCCACTCATCAGTGTCTGCAGCATAAGATGGGGCTATCAGGGTGTAACCCATCTGCAATTTTAAATGCCCACAGGAGGAAACACATAGAGAGCAGTGGACACGCCATTAAAAGCCTTGAGTAGAAGCTGATGGGCGGAATGAGCTCAGATTTGTGCATACACAATGGCTCATACTTTCACCAATACTAGACTAGACTTTAGAAATGACTTGTTTATGAAGTTGCCTTAAAACTAAAAATTACAAGGTAGCAAATGACATTGTAATGTATTTTGTGTGGTGCCCAGAGGTTTAAGGCGACCTATTACTCTTATGCCCCTAAAGTTCACAGCTCAGAGTCCTGAGCTGTCATTTTATCTGTGTGATAGCTGAGCAAATTCGCAGTATAATTTCAGTGCTTTTAAATTTTGTCATGCTCACTATTTTCCTTTTTTAATTGGGTTTGATACACGTGTACAGAATGGGGCTTCTATTAAAATGTTCCATGGCTTACATTTTTAATATTTTGCCCTCTTAATAAACTCTTCAAAACTACTCAACTTTTATATTCCTAAAATATTTACTTTAATTATCCTAATTTCTTACATAAGGCATTGAGGCTCTAACAATTTTATATGTACAAGATGACAGACTAAACTATCATTACCATCAAGTGGATACCTGGAGTTTTGTGAACTTTGAGTTGTTTATAAAAATGGCTCTCCTTTATTAACTTTCCTTTTCAAAACCTGTGATTCTGAAGTCAGAAAGACACAGCTGTCACATAAAAGGTGATCATTTATCACCTGTATGCACAAAAAAACCTTACCGAGAGACTAAAAAGTGTAACTTCTAGCCACTTTGAGAAACTGTTTTTGAATAAACAGAGCAAGGCTGTTGCTCTTCCCTCACTCCCCCAAAGATATAGCATGAAAATGAATGGATTAATATTTAAAAAAAAAAAAAAAAAGGAATGTGTGGTTTGATGGCCAGATCCTGAATTTATGTTCAGCATCTGCTTTTCCATATTCTAGATGGGTACCAGTGATTCTGAGCCACGTCAATTTCTCCTGGCTTCTGTTTTCCCACGATTGCTGTTATTTACAGCCATAGTCTTCACAATTACCTTTGTTCCTTTCTTCCTCCCTCCAACTCTGCATTAAATTCCAGGAACTTGCTTGCTGTGAAGCCTAGAATCTGTCTTGAAGCAAGCTCAGGGGGTGACCTAACTTGCCTTGGAAAGGAGGTCACTGTGTTGTTAGGGAGTCTTAACTTGCTGTTTAAATCAAACACAGCGTCAGAATGCTCCCTTCTGATGGACTTAGGAGGTATGTGATCTGACTTCTGCAAGTGATTGTATTTGGATCAAAGACATTATAGTTACAGATGTGTTAATTCTTATGAAGGTTGCATCTCATAACCCTGGCAAGTAGTTAACAAACGTCTGCTGTTTGTATTGCAACTCTTGCAGCCAATAGCTGCTGGGAGTGATTGAATGCAGCTGGGGACTAGCACTAACAATCATTATAGCTGAAAAGTGTGCACCAAGTTCACTGTACTTTTTTTTCCTCTTCGGTCTAAAGACTTATTAATGATCATCAGAAGGTACTTGAATTTTTCTTTCATTGTATTGTAATTAAAGAATTAGTTGGAAAGGAGACATGACCTTTGGGGCAGGCCAGTACTGTTTAACTAACAATGGGTGAGAGGTTGTTTTGTTAAGGATTCACTTTAGCTGTGAGAGAGCAATCGGTTCATCTGAGACTGCCAGGCTTCATCTGCACCCCCAACCCCACCTGACTCATTTTTTTTTTTTTAAAAAAAAAAAAAAAGAAACACCTTGTTGAGTAGCGAGACGTGATAGCACGGATGTGGCTGGTTTTGAGAATCAAGGAAGAAGTGAAAGGAGCTGGGAGGGAGGCAAGAATCTTCAGCCATGCTTCCAAACTTCCCTGGCTGTCCCTACTCATTTCTCCTTAGTGCCTCATGTGACTGTCCCATCTGAGGGTGTAATGCCTTCACCTCTAACCCTGTGTCGCTACCTTCCTCGTGAGGTGTCTCCATCGGTGGACTCGCGGTCCTGCAGCAGCCCCTTGGTGGCCCCGAGGAAGGCTGGGAACCTCCTCCTGGGGGCCACTCCTCCTCGGGTCCCGCGGCTGCCACGCCGACTGGCCTGGTTCTCGGTCGACTGGGAACAGGTATGCCTGCTGCATAAGCTGGGCTGTGGAGGGTTTGGCTCGGTGTATAAAGCCACTTACCACGGTGTTCCTGTGGCCATCAAGCAAGTGAACAAGAGCACCAAGAACCTACGTGCATCCCAGCGGAGTTTCTGGGCTGAACTGAACATTGCAGGACTGCGCCACGACAACATAGTCCGGGTTGTGGCTGCCAGCACGCGCACGCCCGAAGGCTCCAACAGCCTAGGTACCATAATCATGGAGTTTGGGGGCAATGTGACTCTACACCAAGTCATCTACGGTGCTACCCGCTCCCCGGAGCCTCTCAGCTGCAGAGAGCAACTGAGTTTCGGGAAGTGCCTCAAGTACTCCCTAGATATTGTTAACGGCCTGCTTTTTCTCCACTCGCAAAGCATTTTGCACTTAGACCTGAAGCCAGCGAACATTTTGATCAGTGAGCAGGACGTTTGTAAGATCAGTGACTTCGGCTGCTCCCAGAAGCTGCACAATCTGCGGTGCCAGCAGGCGTCCCCTCACCACATAGGGGGCACGTACACGCACCAAGCCCCGGAGCTCCTGAAAGGAGAGATCGCCACGTCCAAAGCCGACATCTACTCTTTTGGCATCACCCTGTGGCAGATGACCACCAGGGAGGTGCCTTACTCCGGCGAGCCTCAGTACGTGCAGTACGCAGTGGTAGCCTACAATCTGCGCCCTTCACTTACAGGGGCGGTGTTCACCGCCTCCCTGACTGGGGAGACGCTGCAGAGCATCCTCCAGAGCTGCTGGGAGGCCCGCGCCCTGCAGAGGCCGGGTGCAGAACTGCTCCAGAGGGACCTGAAGGCTTTCCGAGGGGCACTAGGCTGACTCCATTGAGCCTGTGTGGAGATAAGCTTTTTGTTTCTGTTTGTTTTTAAAGTAAGGATGGTGTGGAAGAAAAACATACCCCTAGGGCATATTTTTAGGAAATAAAGTTAACACGAACTTCAACCTGAAGTGCTTTTCCTAAAACTAATGAGGCTACAGATCTCATGGGCATCGCTGTTGGTAAACAACCTGAGCCCTTTTTGGGTTCCTGGCCCTACTGTATCATTTCTGTAGTAAGGTTTGTTCCTGAATGAAAAAAAGAAAGGGGGTGGGGGATGGGGAAGAGCTAGGAATGAAGAAGAAAGTTGGTTGTGAATAAAAGGGAGACATAGGACATAGTCAGAGACATGGACCTGACCCTGAGCCATGTGAGAAGAGGTAGGAGGGGAAGAGAGGAGAACCAGGTGTAGCAGCCAGAAGGCCCAAAAGAGGAGGGGTAACTAAAATGGATTCTATAGGAAAGGCCAGCTGGAGGAAGGGCAGCCCAGCCCTTGGGCTAGAGAAGTTTAAGGCAGGCAGGAGTTGGGGCTGGGGCGTGCCAGCCAGGAGCACCTTGTAACTGATAGGGATTGAGAGATGCAGGGAGAACCTGGCACCAGGTCTACTTTGATGTGTTAAAACAGGCACCTCAGCCATTTGTCCTGGGGTTGAAAACTGATTAAGAACTTTTTTCCAAAAATACGAATGCCACTATGAAATGCCACATTTTCCCCTATAAATCTCATGTGTCACATCTACCCCAACACACCTAAATTCAAGCTGCAGTTTGCCTGCAAAAAAAAAAAAAAAAAAAAAAAAACAACAAAACCAATGCTTTTTAAAAGAACAGTTGTTAGGCAGCAGTGATGGACCACACCTTTAATCCCAGCACTTAGGAGGCAGAGGCAGTTGGATCTCTGATCTCTGAGTTCAAGGCTAGCCTGGTTTACACAATGAGTTCCAAGACTACAGGATACTACTGTATAGCCCAGGCTACACAGAGAATCCTTGTCTCTATACAAACAAAAGAACAAAAACAAAAAACAAACAAAAATGGTTGCTCTCTTTTCCAGTCCATAAGGAAAGGTCATTTATAATTACTTTCGTATAAATTTTACAAATTGAATTATTTTTTTCAAGCAACAAAATTCTAAATGACTTGTAATAGCTTACACTTGAACCTTGTCATGAGCAGAAAAGTTGCAAAACCGCTTCTACACTGGGTTTCTTTTTGCCTCAGATTTGAGCCCAAAGCAGATGGTGAAAATAAAGTTGTGCAGTAGGGGTGAATAGCAACCCAATGGAGAGGGGGGACAGAGTTGACGGAAAGAAAAGACCAGTGAGATGGGATTGCTTTTTCTAGAAGTCACGACACTGGGAGCTATGGATGGGGTTCGGGAGAAGGAAACTCTTGTTACTGGGACAACTGTGGCTTTCTCTACGTGAGAAGAGTACATCAGTGTCCATGTCTAAAGGGGCTAGGCAAGTACAATGGCTGGGAGGGTTGGTGGCACATGCTTGGGCTAGAGACTGTGTACTGCCTAGTGAAGCAGAACTCTGGAGGACGCAAGAGACACTGTGTGTGGCTAGCTGGTTTGGTTTTAAGATGAAGAAGTAAGTTTATTTGTAAACAGAAGTTGAGGAGACTAAGATAACTGGTGAGCTTTTCAAACCCAAAGAGATGAAAGATGGAACTATGGAAAGACTGTAGCCTTGGAGAAAAGGGACCTCTCTTCCAGGATGGGAGAGAGACAAGAGTGGGGCAGAGAGCTATAAATGTGTAGGGAAGAAGCACTCTGGAAGCGCAAGGCTCTGGGCTTCTGCTCTCCCTGTCTAGGTGGTTCAGTAGGGGCCTACAGAGTGAAATCTGGTCTAGAAGTGTTCTTGGAGGAAGCAAAAGGGAGCCGTCCAGGGCCAGGTAATGTTGAAAGAATGTTGCTAAGTATCCAGGTAGCTCCTGGCCAAGAAATAGGTCTCCGGCTCATGATTGTCTCTCAGTTTGGGCCTCTGCAATGTTGTGACTGAGTCATTAAGCCCTCCCTCTCTCCCGCTCTCTCACCCTCCGTCCCTTCCATTAATTCATTGTGTGTTGTGCATGAGTATGTGTGTGCCACTGCACCTGTGAAGCTGTGAAGTGATCAGAGAGCAGTTTGGAGGAGTTGGTTCTCTCCTTTTTCCTTTATGCAGGGATAGCCCTCAAGTCATCAGGTCCTTGGTGGCAAGCCTAGTGAGCCATCTCTCTGCCACAACTATTATGCAACTATATGCTAAAAAAAAAAAAAAAAAAAAAAAAAAACAAAAAAAAAAGAAAACACTAATTAAAACTGTAGGAATCTTGAGACCAAAAGTGCAAGGAGGTTATTACTATTGGGTAAATATAGAGGAGTTAAAACTTAGCACAACATGAAAAAAAATAAATGTGTGTGTCACATTTAGAGAAAACAGAAAAATTGAAAGAATTTTTAAAAAACAGGAATAATGTCAAACATAATGAGTTTTTTAAAGCTAAACAAATAAGGTTGTTAAATAAAAATCAACATATATTCCACTGTGAGAAATAGTCACAAAAGTGGAGAATACAGATCAAAACAAGATTTTTTTTTATTAAGAAAAATGCTGTTTGCATAAATTTGAAAATAAAACTCAACACCTATAAGGACATATGGCTTTCTAGGCAATGTACCCAAACCGGCCCCAATGGATACAAAATATAAACAGAGTTTGTGTGAGAGAAATAAAGTTATTCAACTTCTGGACTATTTTTCCCATAAGACACAAAGCCACAAATGCCATTAGCTTCTCCTAAACGCTGCTTGATCTTTGCTATTCAAATAATTCAAAAAACTTCTCTCTCTCTCTCTCTCTCTCTCTCTCTCTCTCTCTCTCTCTCTCT
>JADRCD010210458.1:0-52528 GCA_019843815.1 Montemys delectorum
GGGGGGGGGGCGCTTCATGAATCTAACGGAACAAGGCAGCTATACTGTGAGTCAGCTTGTCAGAAAGATACAAAGTCAGGCAGATTTCTGAGCTCAAGATCAGCCTGGAACACAGCAAGACCAGGCCCAGGTGTGGTAGAAATGGTAATTTCAGGACAGGGTCCCACCCAGTTAGTTTAACATCTGTCCTTAAGAGAGGCAGGTAGATCTCTGCAATCTTTTTCAACGTTAAAAGAAAATGTGTGTTTGCAGTTTCCTAAGAATTAAAGGGCTGGGGTGATGGGATGCTGATCCATAGGATAACCAAAAGGAATGTTTATGTAATAATGTAGTTATTTTCTGGAACTAGTACTAGCGGTGGAGTGAAGTAAATGACTGAATTGACATATAAATAAAATCTGGGCTTTTGGTCTGCCTGACATGAGCCAGCAGAGCACAATATCAGTTCTTCTTTAGAATTCTTTAGAGAGCCAGGCTGTCTGGAGATCTTTGGAAAGGGAAAACAACTCTCCAAGAAATTTTTCTGACAGGATTTCTGATTTTGTCAGAAAATTCAAGATTTTTTTATATATCAGCTTTTCTGATTTCAGCCAGAAAAATCCAGATAGATAGATTTTAAAATTTTTACTAGGAGAGAAAGAGCTGTCTCAATCAGAGAGAGAGCGCTGTCTCAATCAGAGAGAGAGTGCTGTCTCAATCAGAGAGAGAGAGCTGTCTCAATCAGACAGTTTTTAGAATAGCAAGGAAAAGCTGTCTAGAGTAGAACAGAGAGAGGGACAGGGAGAGAGAGGGAGAGAGAAGGAGAGGGAGAGGAAGGGAAGGAGGGAGGGAAGGAAGGAAGGAGGGAGAGAGGGAGGGAGGCAGGCAGGCAGACAGAGAGTGCAGCCTGGAAAGCCATCTCAGCAGGCCCTAGGCCACCAGCTTGGACCCACCATTTGACTTTGAGTTATTTGTTTCCACCGCTCCCAGACATCCCTTCTCTCAGAACTCCCTCAAGCCAAGGCTGGTCCTTGGCAGTATGAACTCAGGTATACAAAATCCAAGGACTGTGTAGCTAATTTTTGCGCTTTCCTAAAGTTCCCTCATGCCCTTGCCAACTTCTTCCCAACCCAGAGGCAACTACTGTTCTGACTTGTGTCCCGCATGATTAGCTTGGCTCCCTTCAATCTTCTTACTCACTCCGTCTGAGTTTTCACACAACCTCCAGCCAACCCTGAGGAATACTCAGGTCTGAGAACCACTGGGGTCCAGTGGTCAGATCAAATCAAGAGGAATGGCCTTTTTTCCCCCCTGTAGTACCTTGCGGGTCACTGAAGAGAGAAAACTCAGCGTCTATTGCACTCCGAGGGAAGGAGGGCAACCGAAGAAGATCCTCCTGGAGCATGGAGACATGTGACTGCTTGTGGGCTGTGGGGATCTTCTGTGTTAGGGAGATGAGGAACAAAACACGCCCTACTTCCTCCAGCTTCCGGGTGAACACCTGGAGGAGCAGACAAAGAGCAGAGCTAGGGACTCGCAAAGAGTGGCTACACTGAAGATTGTCAGTAACAAACCTGGATGATAAAATGAAAAAGGGGTGGGGGGTGGGGGTGGATAGAGGAAGGGGTGTTTTTAACCTCGTAGGAAGAACAGACAGTGTTTAATGGACTCTCCGTCCCTGTCCCCGACGCTGTCTGTGCTCGGGGATGCTATGGCCTCGAGAAGCACAAGGAAGGGATTGTCAAGAGTCCAGAACTACACAGAGCCCCATTTGTGTGGGCATCCTAACCCAGAAGCCGTTCTCTAATGGGGAACTGGCAGTCAGTTACAATCGCTGCTGCTTCTCCACGGAAGCCTTAAGCTGTTCCCCAGTGGTTCTGGGTTAGTCTTTTTAACGAAAGGACAAAGTGGAATCTAGGAATCCATTATTCATAGAAAAGCTGAGAGCTCCCAGATAACCCGACTGTTCCGGAGTTTGGAACGCCTGTTTCTGGGCTCTTGGTCTCTTCTTTTCACTTGATAATCACTGGGCAAAGGGCGAGGACTAGGAAGTTCCTGCGTAATGAACAGTTGTTGCATAAAATTATGGTAATGCCAGACCATAAGCTTCCACGTCTTCATCTCCCTGGGGGACTTAGATATCTCAAGATTCCCAATGTCCTATTTATGGCACTCTTTGAAGTGTGATTTTAAACATGATAATCACAAACACATGTCCGAAGTAGAGTTTTTGACCATGCTTCTGACTATCTTGCTGCCAAAATTGAAGGCTGAGGTCACTCTGGCCAGGTGGACTTTGACAGTGTTCAGTTTTAAGCCAGCACCTTTCACCTGGCCATAGACACAGCATCTTCTTTCTTTTAAAAGCAGTTTAGGCAGTTAACGCTAGCCATCTTAAAGATTTATTTTCGTGTTCTAAAACTTTGCCATCCTCATGTGTCTCACAATCAATATTTTAATGTGAAATTGGCATCTTTGATGTGTGCAGAAAAATTGAATTGATCACGGTCTTCAAATTCTTCTTTATATAACTTCCTTAAAAATAAAAGTTAATAAAGTACATGCATATTAAAGTTACACTGAGAAAATGATCGGTTTCGGAATTGTGTATAAAGTCATGTTTTGCATGCAGATTGCTGAGTTTCCAGAGACCAGAGTCTGATTTGAGATCAAGCATATGAATGCTATCCCGCTTTTCAATATTAGATGTAAGTACAACTGCTTGACTGTGTCTTTTCCTGATTTAAAAAATGTCAGATTCTTAGCTGCTCAGTAGGGATGGAATCTAGATCGCTGGCTCTTAGTTCAATACTATTTTGAGGTAGCATATTTTTGCTTATTTTCGTCTGGGTTAAGTCACTGTGTCAGTAGTGTATGAACTATACTATTTACCCTCTGCGTGCTTGTGGTACATGACTGTAGACAAGTGGGCTTGCCCGAAGTCAATTTTGCGTGTCTTCCTCTATCACCTCCAATCTTATTTTTGAGATCAGCTATCATGGAGCCCAGAGCTCACGATTTCATTTAGGGTAGCTGGCTGGAGAGCACTGTGGATCTACCACCTTCCTCTCCTTCCCCCCAGCACTGGGATTACAGGTCCACTCATAGCTTTTTGTGTGTGTTGGGGATTAGAACTCATGTGTTTATGCTTACACAGCAAGCACTTCACCCACTGAGCCATCTTCCCAGCCCCTAAATTTTTCTTTATTTGAGAAAAGGTCTCATGGAGTCCAGGCTGCCCTTGAAATTCCTATGTAGCTGAGGGTGAGCTTGAACTCTAGATCTGCCTCCACCTCCCAGTCATACACTATTTATTGTAAGTCACTTACATATTTTTTCAATACTACTTTATAAAAGTATACTCATGTCTAGAAAGTAGCCAGTTAATAAGTTAGAGTATTTCTAGTATATGCTTCATATTATCCCATGTGAGTTTCTACGAGTATATTACACACCATGAGCCAATGTAGAAAACTTGCGTTTTTGAGCAAGGTCATTCATCATTCGTTATCTGAAGATTCAGAGGCGCATAATAGAATTGCAAACTCTCAAGGCTGAGAGTGTGTTTACAGATTCCCTTACCCCAGACATGACCCAGGATAAAAAGGCATGATTAAAGACCTGCTTCTGAATAAGCTCCTGCCCCTTTTCCGGATGCATATGTACAAGGTTCAGCTGTGGAGAGACGGACCTCCGGAAGGGATAAATGTCTCGAACGTAGGTCTGTGGTGGGTTACACACAGAGAGAAAAAAACAGTTCAAAACTAGTTATTTTCATTTTCATTTCTTCTTTATCTAAAACTCAGGTAGATAAAATGCTCATTTATTTTCTAATGGCCTTTATTCTTGCTACATTACACTCCTCATTTTCATAGAACCCTAAAAAAGGCAAAGCCCCCTCCTCGGGAAAGTTTCCCTCTGCTCAGTCAGGCTTCACACTGTCAGCACTGGGTACAAGGTCAGGAGATACCTTAATCTGTTAGCAGGTTAATCTAAAGTGATGCTGGGGACCACCTGAGGTATTATTTTCTTCATGTTGCCATCATCATGTTTAAAAGAAGAGAAAGTCAAGCTGGAGCTAAAATGCCAACCATGCAGGTGGTCGCCATTACTGTATGCATGTGATGGGCAGTCTTCACTGTCGACGTAACCTCATCGGCTGGGGACTGGGACCGAGTAAAAAGGAGAAAGCAAGCTGAGCACAGATACTCTTGGTTTGCTTTCTGACTGTAGATGCCATGTAACTGATGTCCTCCGCTAGTCCTGTCACTATGCAGTTCTGGCCTCAAAGGACTGTGCTCTCTCAACCGTGAGCCAAAATAAACTTCCCTCTCTTAAGTCCCTTTCTGTGTGGACCTCGTCACTGCAATGAGAAAAGCTGCCAATACAATACAAAAATATAAATTATCCACACATATCAATTGTGATGAGTGTCAGCGGCTTAGGCTGGCCATGTCTCCTTCAGTGACTACAATTACCCAGCACATGTACTATTATCACTTTCCCTTTACAAATAAAGACACAAAGGGGCAGAAGAGTAAATCAATTGCTCAGAAGCCAAAGAGACCCAAGTGCCCATGCTTATAACCTGAATCAGCAATGCTTTAATCATAGCAAGCTGCTCTTAGGAAGGGATTGATGAGCCCTGACATACTCAGCAAGGGCATGGTGACTACGGACTTACCTTGTTATAGTGGATGAGGTTCCATCGTTTATCCATGAGAAAATAATGTGTTGACTGGGATTCTGGGATGTTGAAAAACTCCAGACACTCCTAGAACAATAGCAACAAATTTTATAAATGTTTATCGAAAGTATATTATTTTGTAGATAGATAGTATGCTAGAAAGACACAGGGTAATTCTTATAGGGACAAGAGAACCTACAGTGCTAAATTTACTTAAAAGGAAAAATAGTAAAGACTGGTAATATAAATTATCTACTCTTACACTGTCCAATGTGGTACAGTTTTAATTCTGACCAAGTGCTAGTCTGTGAAGGGACAGTGGCACCTACCAGGCATGGGATTAGGGAAAGCATGCTTCATAACAGCATCCATAATACTCCTAGCTATAACACATCCACTGATTATTGTGAACTATCTCCAGAGATTTCCATGTAGAAAACTTGTATCATCAAATTGCTATGCTACTACTGAGAAAGGAAACTGGCCAGGGCAGTCCTATGATTTATGTTATACTGGCCGTAGTAAAGCCATAGAGGGAACACACTCTCTGAAACTTGATAGCCACCATTCAACTCAAGCATGCAAGGGGATGGTGTTAAGAGCTTGCTAGCTTCCAAGCACCTTATCTATTCACTGGGGATCTCGAAAAAGTCTGAAACAGAAGTCATGGTCCCCACTACATTTTTCTACTTATATAAGGATTCCAGTCTTATCTAGTAATTATTACTGAAGACCTGAGCTCCAGATGAGTGGAGATTGATATCCTACTTACTACTTTACAGTACAAGCCTTTCATGCATGAGTAGTGATCAACTATAATTCTTTTGAGGAGGATTGTGTTATCATAACTCTTAGAAAATGTTTGTGTTTTATGGGATTTCTGTGTGTACAAATGTATGCATCTATGCATCTGTATGTGTTTCTTGTGGTTGTTATTTAATTTTTTCTTTTGATTTGTCCTAGTCTGGTTTGTTTGTTTGTTTGTTTTAATACTTGTTTGCTTTGTAATAAAAGAGAGTGGCAAGGTGGGCAAGGTGAGGAGGATCTGGGAGGAGTTGCAGGAGAGGAACCATGATCAGAATATATGATATGAAAAATATTTTTATCTTCAATTTCAAATTAAAAGTTCTGTTTTAAATTTTAAATAAAAAATTCTATTTTCAATTAAAAAAAAAGAAAAGAAAGAAAATTCTTTCTTTGCCTACCTGACTTTTTTTCTGAGGTATATATTTCCTGCACATAGATTCCACTTGGTATTATATCAGTTGACAGGATGAATTTACTTTGTGAGGAAAACCATGTTTTAGTTTAGTAAAAGACTAAAACAGAAGTTTCAAATATTCATAAACCAGCTTTTAGGCGAGTTGGGAATAACATCCAAGGCAGCACTGTGGTTTGAGACAGAATTTGCCCAATTTGGACTGCTTTAATGTAGAGTGAAAACATCAGTTACAAGTGGGGGAACTTACATAAGTGTACAATAGTAGAGGAGGGGCTGGAGAGTGAAGAACTGGGGGTGTTCATTTGAATACAGAAAACACCACTTATTTTAATTCCAAAACATGTTTACTGTAGGGCATGGGTATGCATAAAAGTCATTTCTGTCAAAAACAAAGCAAACCTTTCCTACCTTCAGCAGGGCTTCGAACTGAGTGTCTTCATGCACTGGCAGCTGTGTTGGGATGTCACATTCATTCTGCCCATGAACCACCAAGGTTTTGGTACCTATTCAAAAATACATGAACATACTCTTTCATGTAAGTTTGCACTTAAGGCATAAAACATTCAAATTAAACTAGTATCAATAGGTTGATTTCCATTGTCCTTGTTATCAATGTTCTTTTCAAGTTAGGTAGTTTGTTCTTGAAACTGGAAATAGGGTCTTATCCAGCTCAGGCTGATATAAAACTAGCTTTGTTGCCAAGCTCTTAAGAATGTGAGTGACTATAGGACTTTTTTGATATTTGAAAAAAAGCGTATTGTTCTTTTGTATATTCTACACAGCATACAAATGCATAATAATCCACGCCACCTGTTGGATGGTTATCACAAACCAGGCCTTTCAAGTAAGCATTTTATATACAGAAACCATCATCACAATTGTGAGTTAGTACTTGCATATATATATATATATATATATATATATATATATATATATATATCAGTTACATGGAAAGGAAGCATGAAAAATGTTTTTTGTTTTTTTCCCACAGCTAATCCAGTTCTAAGTCTAATGAAGGGCAGTGTTGATTTTAACACGGGCTTCTTTGCTGCCGGTGGCACCTGTGTTCTCACCTCTGCATATAGTCTTTCTCTTTATTTCCATCCATGTTTCATCTTATGCCTGGATACTCCCCACACAGGGATAAAGCACTAGTAAAACCTTCATCCTGGGGATAAGCCCGCTGTGCTGCGTGAAGAGGAACTAACTGTATCTACAGTTTATGCCATGCATATTCTTTTCTAATTCTCCCTTTTCCTGTTTTTTTTTTTTTTTCTCCCTCTTCCAGCTTTTCATAAAGCCTCCTCTCATTGGGTTTACAAAGGCCCAGGGTCCTTGCCATACAAATAATGTCATTCAAATGGCAGTGCCAAAAATTCACTCACAATGGATTTCACTTTATCGGGCCCTCTTCTACACACTTCAATAAATCTTTAACCTTGGCTACTCTTCAAGGCCCGACTCACAGGCGCTCTATTCAGTTATCTGTCTTTTCATCTCACAAGCTCTGGCTTTTGAAGGGGCTATTATATTTCTTCTGACTCTTCTAGACAAAAATTCTTGAATGCATTCAGTGCCAGGGGTTGGAACTCTTTATTTGTCTTGTCTTTTGAAGGATGATAAACATATGCATGTGGATTTACCTGGCATGGAAGCGGTGACCAGCAGCTTCACTTCACATTGTTCCTTCTTCATCGTCTGCTTGAGATCCTTGAAGAAGAGGCCTTCGACATACCCGACCACCTCCCACAGGAAGGTCAGCGTAGCAGAGATGGCGTCCATCCCCCACTCACACGGGGTCCTCACAAAGTACATGATTAGTCCCACCTGAAGCAAAAGGCCAACAACCACAGAGTCACATTCTTCGTACGTTCTTGTTCCCATTGTCTTGGCTTTTCTTTTTAAGACAAAATCATCCTAGTATTCATAATCTCTGCTCAAATGCTTTCGTAACACTTCTAATGACACTCATCAGGAGAAGGGACAACAAGAAAACTGGACCAAGCTGGCTCTCATGTGGATTGGACACTTATTTTTATTCCCCTGGCTAGCCAACAAACAGACACTGAAAAGACCAAATTAGTCACAGACAAGATAAAGGGATTATAAACACTTCTTATACGTCTAGATGTCTAGATTTGTAGTGTGAGCTAAGTTTAGCAGGCTGCTGTAGATGCATATGCATATGGATATGTCCCTCAGAACAGAAAGGGAGAAAACATCAACAAAGACATCTGTTTGTTATCTGCTTGGATTGAGGGACAATCTCAGAGTAGCTAACATGTTCCACCCCCAATCTGCATGCATAATCATTTGGAATTTATGGAGAAGGATGTGAAGAAACAGGTAAATCTTGGAGGGGTTGGGTTTATCTGTCGGAGCAAGATAAAGCAGAAAGAGCTGCTATGGAAAACTACACTTACAAGTTCTTTCTAGACGGCATGCACGTGTGTTTTAAACAGCAAAGCAGGGGAGGGGGGTGGGGAGGCTAAAGAGTAACATAAGAAAGTTGCCTAATGCTAAAAGGAGGACCAAAACAAGAACATTTATTGAGGATCCACCACATGCCAAAGATAGTGCCAGGCAGGGCTTTCCCCACATGAAAAGTGGAAACTTCCACTGACCATCCTTAATTATACAATTATTGGGGACTTATTGGGAGGGTATTTCCTTATCTCTTTCTCCATGTTCCTGATTCCTACCAGAAAATCCCATTAGCTGCTGAAACTCACCAAGTAGTTGAACAGGATGTGTGACGTCTGAGCTGGAAAGTCTCCAATGTTTAGGAGGAGTTTGCGCAGCATGTACATGAGCTCATCCTGGAAGAAGAACAAACCCAGTCAAGCCGCCGTGCTGACAGAACCTGACTGCTTGAAACTAGAGGGCAATTTTCCTTACTTTTGCCCATTTGTTAATTTCAGCTATGTCCACCACTTTAGCATGGTAGAGGAGAAGTTAATCACCCATAGGAACTGATAGTACTTATGACTCTTACTATTTAAATTAGCCAGAATACCTTTCCTTTATGGATAATGTATAGATATCACCAAGCAGCAGATGATTTTATTTTAAAATAAAACTTGCACAGGATCTATAGGTAAAATCCAATGAGAGCTGTGTACTTGGTTGTATTGTGATGGCTGTCCAGGAATGTGGGGACCTAATCTGAGAAACTAATATATACACGAGGTTAATTGACTTTTCTAATTTACTTATCTAGGTCTCAAATCAGTGACATAAAAGGAAGCGAATGAAGATAAATTGAAATCTTTGCAGTTAACCTTGCTTCCCAGAAACCCAGAAACCAAACTATAATCACTACAGAGACCCAAGTAAAATCGTGCTAATCACCAGTTTGTTTTCTTAGAGTTTAGGAAACTACTTTTATTTGACACATAACAGGTGGTCTGGTAAATTAGCTTTTTGGATGATGGAGACCACTAATGTACTGGAATAACTCCATTAACATTCCAGGCTAGCAAACAACTAGAATTCTATAAATGTATCTCACCCTAAAAATATAAAATTGCATTTAGTCTTTCCCTAAAATATTGAAAATATTGAAAGTTTTTGGGTTACCAAGTAACGTACCATGCACACTTGGAAAAATCAAATACTGGAGAAATCTGAACAGAAATAGCAAATTTTCATATTGTTAGTCATTACTTAAAAGACATCTATTGGCTGCATCTCGGGAGACACTGACAGCTCAGGCAGCTCTGTAAAGCTTGCTTTCAGTGGAGTGCACACTCATAACTAACTGAGAAGGAAGAGGAACTCACTTGTCTATTACTGATGGTCAGTTTTTCTAGAAAATGTCGAAGAACTGTTGATGGATCTTCTATTAGACAGTTCCACAAGACTTGCTGGGCCACAGCACTGACTTTAGAAGAGAAAAGAAATGACCATAAGTCCATTAACAAGAAAACGTTTTCAAGCAATTTACTAAGCTTTGATGGATTCTTTTTTGCTTTCAAAGGTTTTCTGAAGTTGAAGTTCTTCTATCATGTGAGTCTCAGGGATGTAACTGCTGAATTGCCAGATAAGCGGTACCCAATGGTCCAATAGGAGTATGGCGGTAATCAGGGAAACTGACCACTTTCTGATCCAGGCCATTCTACCAGGGTGGTATTGTACTTTGGTCATCAGCCAATGACTAGGGAGAACATAGGCTCTGCTGGGAACCTACTGGTGTTTTACTAAGTGGTCATGCTGTCAAACTTCCTTCTCAATGTTTATGTCTATATCCACAGACTTGTGCTGCTCTGAAGCTCCTGTTGCTGGGAGAATTGCTTAAGACAGAGACTCGTGATGGCTTCAAGTCCTGAGAATAAGTGGTTGCAAGGATTCAGCTATTCAGTGTTCTGTATGAACCGCCTCCCACCCAAGCCTCAGGAAACATTGTGAAAGAGTGGGTAGAAAAAACATTAGGAGCCAGGAGATAGGAAGAATTACTATCAAATGCTTTCTTCTGAATAGGTCCAGAGTGGGTGCAGCATCAAATCACAGCAGATGCTCTTGCCTGCACAAGACTAAGGCATCAGAACTCCGGTACGGGTTGGAGAGGGGCTGCTGAGTCCACACTTTTAGCTCTGGAGCTATTGGCCTTTGATGGCTGCTGAGGGCAGGGAGGGATCGTTTTCTCTGGGCATGTGGCTATTAGTTAAGTTGCTCAGTCTTAGAGGATAGCTCCACACCATTTGCACATGGCCATCAATAAGTAGATGAAAAGGGCTATTAAAAGTGATAACAATAAAAAGAGAAAACATCGGGGCCGGGGGAGTTAAGAGAACTGGTTCCATTCAAGAGAACTTGAGTTCAATTCCCAGCACTCACACAATGGGTCACAACCGTAACTCCAGTTCTAAGATATCTTATGCCCTCTCTTGGTCTCTCAAGGCACCAGGCACAAATGTGGTACACAGACAAATAGAACACCATACACGTAAAAAATAAAGTAAAAACTAAACAGAAAAAAAAAAAAAAGAAAGAAAACATCAAGTCCTGGAAGGGTTCATGGGTCCCAGAGTGAGTTTCAGAGAAGTAGAAAGAAGGGTACGTAAGATTAAAATTGTGTACATGTATGAGAATTTCAAAGAATTAATGGCAGTATTGTTTTTTTTAAGAGCAAAATGCAATAAAGCTCATGTGCTTGTGATAGGAGAACAAAAATGTCTTCTGAACACGTCTTTGAATTGCGCAGAGAAAAGTTGGTTTTTTGTTATTGAATATTTTTCTATGTAAGAAAAAGAACACAGGAGTGGTGGGTCTTTAGGTATCGGCATTGCTCTGCAAGCATGGACTTTGCAAGGGGATGTAGTTGTCCTTGTGCTGGAGAACAACCTAACGCTGGCAATGTAATTTTTTTTTTTAAATTAAAGCTGCTTTAAATTTTACTTTTTATTTAAACATTTTCAGATTTATTTTATTATATCTGTGTGAACGTTTTGCCTACATATATGTGTGTACACCGCATACGTGCCTGGTGCTAGTAAAGGTTATACCAGAGGAGGGCATTGGGTTCCTCAAAACTAGTTACAGATGGTTGTGACCCACCATGTGAGTGCTGGGAGTCAACCCAGGGCTCTTAACTGCTGAGTTATCTCTCCCACCTCTTTACAAAATTTTTAAGCAATTATTTAGGTTTTAAACTATGCTTTGGCTTAACATTCAAATGAGCGAGAGGTGAACTTTTATTATCGAGATACTTTAAATAGTATCCATTGCAGCAAGATAAAGTAGTTGAGTCGGCAGTAATTAGGTTCCTGGGAATAAATATATAATCCTATTCAGAAAGGGTTCCTTCATTATGACACAGGTCAGGCTAAGCTTCCCTGGATCCCTGGGGGTAGGAAGCAGAGGAGAGGAGGTCAATAGCACTTGCTTTTCAGTTTGAGCAGTGGTCACAGTTCTGCTGGCTTCTAAGCTTAGAGTTCAGAATACAGCACAAATTTATCATTCGGCCTATATTTTGAATAAATAATATCAATTTTTGCTCCAGAAATTAACCATCCAATTAAAATGAAGGGCTATACAAATAAATACTATGAATAAGAAATTATAAAAGTAAGCTTTTGTTTTCAAGTATATTTCCAGATAATTAAAATGTGTGTGTGTGTGTGTGTGTGTGTATACACACATGCGCACATGTGCATGTGTGTATGTATGTGTGTGTGTGCACATGTATATATGTTGTGCTTACATAGACAACACAAAGTTTCTATCACTGAGCTCTACACACAATCCAGAGATGGGGTGTCCAGGTTGAAACTATTTACTGGAATATCCTTATAAGACTAAAAAAGAAATCTCAGTGCTTCAGTAAGGCAATGTGATGTTTAAATGTGGAAAAAGAGAAAAAAATTGAAGAGAAAAATGAAGACTGTTAGGTTCATCAGTATAGAAAGAGATACTAACTCTTTGGAGTCTGTTTTCCAAAATTATACAAATCATACATATATGCACATATATTTCAAAGTAGCATATATAAGCTAATGTTTTTAACTCTACATAGCATTATGCAGAACACTAAGGTAATTTTCTTAACTATGATTACCAAAGCATCGAGAATGCTATCATACAGAGGCACCAAGACTAATTGTTCTCCAGTGCTTGGGCATCCAAATTATTTTCAAATATTCATTATCACATGTACTGTATAATGTGCAATGTCATTTACAAATGTTTATACTAACAAACCAACTCCATGCCAAAGGGATTTATAGTGTTCAGACTTTTTATTCACATTATGAAAAAATTACTCCAATGCTTGTCCCAAACTCATGCTTTGTCAGGGAGGTGACAGCATGACGGAATTCTCATTTCTTCACTAACCATGGCTAATTTAATTTGAAATAGGTTTTGCAGTTTTGTAAGCAAAGTGTAAGGCAGTATTGTTTTATGTAACAGTGTTATCCATGTCTGCTATCAGTGCAGAGACTACTTAGATATTTTGCTCATTTTGAGGGTGGAGTTAAAAATATATAATTGAGTTTTAATATTAAAACTCTTGTGCTCTCTCTGACAGTATACATACTAATAACTGGAAGAATTTTAGCCTTAGCTGAGTCTGGTTGCATAGGCCTGTAATCCCAGCTACTTGTGGAGGGGGCTGCTGAGACAGGAGGATTGCAACTTCAAGGCAAGCTTTAGCTGTAGGTGAGTTTAAAGTAAGCCTGGGAAGCTTCATGAGATTTGATCTAAGAAAATTTGAGTAAGAAGAGGGCTGGAGACGGAGCTCAGTGGATGAACGTTTGGTTATTATGGACAGATATTGGGTCCAGTCCTAGTTAAGCATAAAAAAGAAAGAAAGGAAGGAAAGAAGTAAGGAAGAAAGAAAGAAAGACAAAAAGAGTATTAACCTTTTGTCCACTGTAAATATAGCATTTTATTCCCAGTTTATCATTTCTCCTTTCAAACTCCTCCTTTCTGGTATGTCTGGGAAGTTAGTCAAGCAGGAATGAAGGTCTTACTTAGTGCTCGTGAATTAATAGTTAAGATTTCCGAGCTGGGCAAAAATCACTATTGACCTCTTGATAGTCAAATAAATACTGTTATATTTTCTGGTAATTAAAAAATTTGTGGACCTAGCTACTGATTTTAATAAAATTTCTTGCTAAAGGTAATTAAAGAAGTGAGGGAAGGAGACAGAGAAAGTGATAGCATTAATATGCTATGTTAAAACTCTATATTTACAACATGTACATAGAACAATCCAGCATATGATCAGCAGAATGTATGTTCAAGAGAAAACTCTGGTTTCCATCAGACAAGCAGCGTAAGAACGGAACGGTTTGACTGGCCAGATGATACCTGCCACGCCATCTTCCCGCACCTCGCCATCCTCCATTAAATGAACAATGGGAAGAACTGCTGCACAGATGCATGCTGGGAACACTGCTTGCGGAGGCTGAGGCACATGGTGGTTTGGTGTGTGCTCAGTGGCGTGTTCCTCATCTGGAGGGAGAGACAAATTCTAAATGCAATCACGATTTGCAATTCAAATCCTATTTGGCAATACAGTCTATAATCGTGCTAAAATAAAAATAAGTGTGACTTTACGGAGAGTGCTTCCCCCATTATAAAACAATGAAGTCAACCATCTTCCCAAGCACTGTCTTTAGCCTTTTATGTTGTAGTGAAAGAGATGAACAGACATGTTGAGATAGGAAATAAGTTCTTAATAAGAAATTTGAGAAAGTAAAATTTTAAGCGAGGCCTAAGGCATTTTTCACAGATGCCACGTGTCACAAACATGTATGAGAGATTTATAAGCATGAATATTGAGTAGCAGAAAGTATGTGAATTTAGGGTAAAAATGATGTAACCCAGTTATATTATTATCCTTATCTGATAAATACAATAGATAAATAAATACAAATAAATTGAAAATCTCTTCAATTAGAATAAAGGGCAGTACAAGAAATACAAATCCAGAATGATACTAAAGTTATCTAACAGTATATTAACATGAAAATAAACTCACTTTTATTATCGATACAAAATGAACATTTTTATAAAATATTAAGAATGATGGGACTTTGAGTCTCCTATCCTAACTTCTGTAGCTATTTGAGATTTTAGATGGGTCCTGTGAAGGCCTGGAAGGTAAAGGCTTTATCTAGTTCTTGTCAATCCTACCATCTTATCAAATGCATATGAGATATTGAAAATGTTAGATGGGTGGGTAGACAATAGACATCTTTATCCACTTTCGATAAAAATGTATGAGGTGCTCAAAGAAACAGGAAAATACTGTTCATATTCAGGAACAAAGACACACAATAGAAACACTCCCTGCGATGCTTAGATGTGATGGTGCACGCTAGGCTACAATTTTAAGGTAGCTATTTTGAATACGCTGCACTTTCATACATTTCATATAAATGTAAAAGTGATTATAATAGAAAATAAATGTTACAAACTGTGTCTCATGTGACTTTTTTTGTCACTTATTATGGCAGATGTAGACCTTAGTTTATTTAAATTGTATTAAGTGAAAATGTATTAAAACTTCCAAACAAAATGCAGAATTCATGGAGTGGATAAAAACATGAACGTACAAATTTAACTCAAACACAATCTATGGATAAGAATCATAACATTGCCTGAGATGGAAGAGGCTCCCAGGAGTCAGTGCAGATGACCTTAGCCAAGATGCCTAACAGTGGTGACATGGAACCTGAAGCGGCCACCTCCTGTAGCCAGGCAGGACCCCCCCCCTGCCACCAGTGAAGGGATAAGGACACCAACCTACACATAAAACTTTCGATGCAAAATTTGCCCTCTCTAAAAGAAATGCAGGGACAAAGATGGACCAGAGACCAAAGGAATGGCCAATCAATAACTGGCACAACTTGAAACGCATCCCATGGGCAAGCACCAATCCCTGACATTATTAATAGCTCTGTTATGCTTGCAGACAGGAGCCCAGCATAACTGCCCTCTGAGAGACTCTATCCAGCCGTTGACTGAAACAGATGAAGATACACACAGCCAAATATTAGATGGAGGCTGGGACTCTTATGAAAGAATTGGGGGAAGGATTGAAGGCCCTGAAGGGGCTAAGAATTCTACTGGAAGACCAACAGAGTCAATTAACCTAGACCTCTGAGAGCTCTCGGAGACTGAGCCACTAGCCAAAGAACACACAGGGCTGGAATGAGGCCTCCAGCACATATGTAGCAGATCTGCCTTTCAGTCTTCAAACGGGTTCTCCAACAACTGCAGCAGAGGCTCTCCTTGAGGCTGTAGCCTGATTGTGGAATCAATTCCTCAACAGGACTGCCTTGTCTGGCCTCAGTGGGAGAGCATGGGCCTAAGCCTGCAGAGACTTGATGTTGCAGGGTTGGGGAATACCCAGAGAGGCCCCACCTTCTCAGAGGAGATGGTGAGAGGAAGTGAGAGAAGAGTCTCTGTGAGGGGGAGGACCAGAAGAGGGGATAGCATTTGGGATGCAAATAAATAAAAATAAATTTAAAAAGGAAGAAAAGAATCATAACATTGTTTTAAAATACGAAAATAAGTCGTGTGAACAGAAGTGAAAAGAGAGTTGAATTGGTGAACTTCATACTAGATAATGTACATTTTAAGAGAAAAACTTTTACTACAGGTAGAGAAGGATATATTTTTATAAAGACTCAACCTATCAGGAAGCTTAATTACATGCAAGTACTCATCCAATAACACAACTGGAGAAAGAAACGATTTGACAGTAATCACTAGAGACACTACTATTTATTTTTTATAAGAGAGCAGCTGGACAGACTTCACAAGGAAATCAAAGACTTACACATCATTGCAAAACACACAGACCCAAAATATCGGTAGAAAGAAACACTACTACCCAGTATAGAGCAGAGTGTAAAGGTTAGTTTAAAGGGCTAACTCACACAAGGTTTGCTGTCTCATTCCACTGTGATGAAATAAGATGCCAATAACAGGAAATTTGGGGAATTCACAAATATGTGGTAATTACACTGATTCTAAATGACCAGTCAATCAAATGATAATTCACAAAGGACATTAAAAGGACTTTGAAATATATGAAAATGAAAATGTCATATATCTATTTTTGGCACTCAGCAAGAACAGTGTTTAAATGGCAATTTATATCTGCCTGTATACTCAGCTGTGTATGTTCTCTGATTAGGAAGTTAGATGATGACATCACAAGAAATGAAAACTGTGGACACATATCCCTTCTGAACACAGAAGTGAGAATCCTCAACCGAGTACTGTCGAATGAGATTTAGAACCATGTAGAAGAAAGACTGCACACTATGAACAAGATGTTTGGAATGCAATGTGAGCATGGTATAACAAAGTAATACAGCACACCATGCCAACTAAGTGAAGAAAATAAAGCATTTGAGAATTTTAATTGACGTATAAAGACAATTTGACAAGCACAAGACAATTTCATGACTAAAATACTAAATCCCCAAGATTCAAAAGGAGTTCTCTTTTGACTTGTAAAAGACCATTTACTAAATATTTCTGGCTAACATCATAATTGATGATAAAAGACTAAGTGTTTCCCATTTAGGATGGATAGAAAGACAGTATGTTGTCACAGTTCATAGTAACATTGTCCTTAAAATTAGGCAGGGCTAATTAGCTAATAACAAGAAATGGAAGGAAACTGCATTAGAAAAATTGAAGAATATGTGTTTGCAAATAACATGATTTTATAGATAGAATATCCTAAGGAACATATACATAATATCACTAGAAATAACATACCATCTCATCAAGTTTTCAGGTCATAAATTATATACAGAAAAATCAATATTTATTTCTACATATTAGTAATAAAAAACCTTGTAAGTGAAATTATAAGAACAAGTTCTTACAAGCTAGCAACAACGAAAAATATAATGGAAATAAATTCAACAAAGGAATGTAAGATTTGTAGGCTAAAAAAAAAATCACACACATTATAATAGTGTAAATGGACAGAGAACCCATATTCATGGGTAAGAAGACTTAATATGTCCCATATTGATTAAGACATGCTTTTTTGAATATTGATGAAACAACTGTAAAATTCATCCAGGAATGCCAAGAGATCAGGAGTAACTAAGATAATCTTAAAGAAGAACAAAGTGAGAGAGGACCTTAATTTTCCAACATAAAAATTAGGTAGAAAGCTAAATCCAAGACTGCCTGGGATTGGGATCAGCATAAAAGTTGCTACAGATCAGTATGCTAGAATTATGAGAACAAAGATAGACCATTTCACTTATACTTGAATGATTTTTGAAAATAGTGACAAGAAAATTTGAGGGAGAATGTAATTAGTAACTAATAAGTAGACATCTAGATATGCCTGAGCAAAAGGATAAAGTTGAATGCTGATACTATACCAAAAACCTTGAACTCAAAAATTACTCACAAAATTAAATATAGACTGTAGGCTATAAAGCACCTCTGATATTAGAATATGTTTTAGAACAAATCAGTCAACAAGGAGAGCAGCACACGGGTAATGGGACATACCTTCAGCACTGACTGCTGAACGTACGGACCAGACTGACCCTCTGCGGAAGGAATAATTCCTGTGGGAGGTACTGGAGGTACAGGATGGACTCACAGACAGCCGTCGGGATGTCAGATTGGCAACTTCTTCTACTGGCAAACAGAACAGGGAATGTAAATTTTGGTTTGATAACCCGAATCGATCATCACCACAAACTAAACTTGTGCTTATATCAAGTACTGCTACTTGTAGACCATAAAGCTTAAGCAACTTACTGCACACTTGGAAAATGAAACAAAGACCTTCCAGGGAAACCAAAATTAATTTCTAAAATTTCTCACAAAACCAGAACAGAGAATCAAGGAATTTACAATGATTCACAAATCCAGTTTTGATAATCAGCACAAAGCTGTCTACACTTGTGAAGGTTAAAAGCAATGAATGGACTATCTCATTTTAAATAAGAGTCAGTGCACTTGCTGTCTTGTACATTGTGGATTCATCTTTCCTGAACCACAATCAATGCTTGCTTTGTTACCAGACTGATTTGTTCGAGGTTACCACCACTCTCTAGATACAGGACAATTCTAAACTTTAGAAAACAGCATCTTTTCTCCTTCTAAGGGAGTGACAGGAGGGGAGCATGTCACATGGAATCATCCTTGTTTATCTGAATGTAAATCCTCTCCCTGTGGCATAGTCCCCCATGAAGTCTATGTGAGCCGTAAAGGCACCTTCTTCCTCAGGCTCAGAGCTGGGTGTGCACGTGGGCTCATAGCAAGCCTCCTGGGTGATGGGGATGGCGGTGATGAGGCTCGCCTCACGACCCAGGCGTTTCTTCTCTTCCTCCTGCTGCAAGTTCTTTAAGATGTGCTCTGCCCTCTGATGGGAGCGGGACACTGCCCGGGCAGAGAAGGATTTCTGTGGAGACATAAGAGCAAGTGCATGGTCAAGCTTCTTGCAGGATCATGGGCACAAAGAGTGACCCAAAAGAGGTCACTTACAGGTGGGAGTTTTCCCTCAGGCAATGTTAGGTCACCCATGACCTAATTCATGAATATATAGTAAAATTTTTTATTAAATTTCTACAGTTGATGACTTTCTCCTCCCATGCTTTAATGTAAGTCCTCAAGAATGTCTGTAACTTCTGGAAACAATAATATTTTACATGTTCAGATGATATCAATTCACTTCAACATGAAGAACAACTTTTGTCAAACAGGCTTTAAATGAGATATGTTTATCCTACAATGTTAATAAAATAGAAAGACAGAACTTGCAAGGGAAAAAGGAAGAGATATGACTTTCAAATAAGTTCTAGGCTTTACCTCATCTTATCAATCAACTATTATTTAGCACAAGATAAAGAGGATTTATCAATTAGTACTGCATCACACTGGGAATGCTTAGTAGGGGAATATTACTGGATGGAAAGTAGGACATTAGAAAGTGTTACCTAGGTTGAGTGTAGAATATGAAATGAAAAATATTAAAAATAATCGACCATTCCATAGACAAAAGATAAAGAACAGAAGATGCATGCCAAGCAGAGGCTACACCATTTATGCCTTCCTTAATCATGGTGCTTACGCTTCATTTTTTTGAGGCAATAAAACCATTATTCTTAAATTAGAGGTGTGTTATTAAATAGATGATAATGGTGTAGCTTTGATGGATCATCTGTTTCAAAAGGCCCACATTATGTTTTCCCTGTAAATAAACTTAGCTGTATCTGAGCTATGTTACATGTAGCAGGGATACTTACAAGCATTGTAACACCCAAGGTCTTAAGTAATGGCAGCAATGGTGATGGTGGCGATAACAAGAGGATGAGAAAATGAGTTAGAAGCAGAAGCTGCTGCCTTCATTTCTTACTCCTCCTGGACCCATGTATTTAACCACTGGGCAGCTCACACACTGCAGTTAAATTACTATAACAGCCAACAGCAGCAAAAATGTTCCCTTTGCCAGTGAACAAATGCCTGTTTGTCTGATGTTTTGACAAGAAAACAAACATAGCTTGATAGAGGCTAGTTTCTCATATTCCCAAAACATTGGGTCACTGTGGCTTTCTCTGTTATTACAGTCTCATGACAAGAATGGCCAAATGGTCTCACGCATTCCATGCAAGGTGAAGATATGGAAAACAAAGGGCCTGTTACTCACAGACTGGTCTTCGTTAATGGGGTCCTGGACACTCCCGCTGCACTGAGGGACCCACGGAGGGTCAAACATTGGGACAGATGGCATTCCAAGTACTGGTGAGGGCAGGGTGAAGTTTATGCTGGGAGGCGGGATCTGTTAGTAGACACAGAAGAACGAGGTGAGTAGGATGGAGTAGGAGCTGGAGTGAGTCCCAGGTAGAATTAGACAGTCTGTCTTAGTAGGTATCAGGGCCCGAGTGGCTCCCTAGAGGAGTAAGAGGAAAAGCCTGGGTTCTAAAACTTCTCTGTTACAGGACAATCCTCTTTGGGCCTCAGTTATTTCATCAGTAAACTGATGTGTTTTAACAAAATGATCCTGAGCTGTGCTGATCACTCTACTTTACCCTAGACATTTGTATGTGTGTAGACAGCCAGATGCCTGGTTGGTTATAATCCAAACTTAGCTGGTGACCCCCGAGGATGGCTACGAGATATTTAAGGCTGCTACCAACTTGATTTTCTTGTTCTATATTCTAGTATATTTCAATTAGTTTAGCTAAATATAATTTACTTTTATATGAGTTAACTTTACTGATATATTCAGAGGGAAGAGGAACTCTTTGGCTGTGCACTGTGGGGTTGTGTTTTATGGATTTAAACAAGCCCTGGGTTGATTGTGCTGATGCAATTCCCATGTAGACAGCCTCTCTCACCTTAAAAATCTGCTGTGCTCCCTCCTCCATCCTGGGCCAGACCTGATAGCGAAACCTCCAGAGTGTGTGGAACTTGAGGACGGCATTCAGCCTCTGAACGGTCTCGGCATGATGGAACTCAGACATCAGCATGTCTGACACGGCATCAGGGACTTTCACAGCACACAACAGGAACATGGCGGCTAGAAAGAGCCAAGAATTAATTCATCAGCTGCACAACTTAAGGTGTTGTGTTGTTTCTGGGATTGTGGGGATATGGACCTTCTATCTCCTTTCAGCCAATCTGGAGGTGAAGGAGGTTGGCCACCAGTAGTGGCCAAAGCTAACGATAATCCAGACAAGAGACACTACCCAGAAGATGATGTTGACCGTGACATCTATTAGGTAGTGCCAAAGCAGAAACAGTGTGACATTTCAGCAGAATACTTGTTCTAAGAAAAACTTCCTTTGGCTCATGACAGAGCCAGAGAAAGCAACCAAAAAAGTTACATAGTGAAATGTGCTGTTTAGGAAATGACTAGACTCTTCACTAGTGATCAGAAAATGGGACAGAAAGACAGTCATTGAATCAACCTCGGCTCTATGAGGTATATGAAAAGCAAAGTCCACGATGTAGATTCTCTTTAGAATATCTACTCTTCCCAGAGATTAAGAAGCAAAAATAGTTTTATGAACCAAAAGACTTAAAATCTTAAATTTTGGAAAAAGCTAAATATTAATAAGAGAAATCTGGGTGGTGATTTGTTGCAGGAAATATTTAAAATGAAACCACCCCACAAACTCTCGTGGCCTGCCAGCACCAGCCAGCCACATCACTAGGTCCCAGTGGGCTCTTGCTATTTTCTCCCCGCTAGCAAGATCATCTCGCTTACATACAATGCTCTATACCCCCACAATCAGTATCTAGCACCTAGTACCTGGTAAAAGCATGACTCTTAAGACTTAATTATCCGATCAGGTTTATATATCAATAAGGTCACAATTTACAAGATGCCAACACAATAATTTCAGACCCAAGTGATAAAGACAATGTTTTAACCTTGTAAGATCCTTAGCTACCACACAGGGGTCTGGATCGTCATCTTCACTTGCCTCCATGATGATGATTCTCAGCTACCTTCCTGCTCTCTGCCTTTTTCCCTCCTCACTTTCTAGCTCCACCTCTCTATTCCTGTCCAATCACATGCCTGTCATTGCCCTAATGTGATTGGACATAAAAAAAATGCAGCAACAGTGGTTAAGTTACAGGGCTTATGAATGATGAGAAATGAATACTCCAAAGCTCAGATAGAAGGGTCAGTGGCAGGCAGAAAGACATAATCTACACTCTCCTTCTTCCCTAGAGACTCAATCTGTGCTCAGTCGTGCCAACAGAACTGAGGTTGAGTCCTGGCTCTGACACACATAATTGCTACCGTGATCTGAGACAAGCCTCTTAATCATGTATCTACCATTTCTTCCCTGGAAGATGTCTGGGAAGGATGATGACGAGTACATGATAATCCTGGACTCAACATTTGCTCTTCCAGAAAGGTAAAATGATGTGCAGGAAAGCACTCTGTGTCTGGTTGTGAGTCTGAGCCTGGCTGCCTGAGCATCTTTCCATCTGGAAAGTGCTTTGTGAAGTAGGAAGTGCACTGCAGTCCAGTAGTGCATTTTATTTTTCTCTAGCAACGTGATATAAAGCAAGGCTATCTACTGTGTGCATTCTTAAGGTTTGGGTTTGATTTTATGGTTCTCTGACTCTGAGTGGGACAAATGTTCACAAGTTCCTTCAAATCTCACTTGAGTTTACTCACTTATAATATGAGCTACTTGTGTCAGGTGTAAGGGCACACACACACACAATTCTAAAATGATGTGGAGGTTGAAGGTCAGCCTGAGCCTCACAATGAGATGCTGTCTCAAAAACAACGGCAATTGATAAAACCCCCACCAAACCAAAAACCAATTAAATTTTATTAATAAAATAATGACATAACTCTACAATAAATGCTAGTTACTGTGATCATTCGCTTTTGTCAAACCTTTTTAGCCTACTGGCTATATAAAATCCATTCTTCATTTTTAAATGTATTTTACCCTGCCTCAAATTTTAAACATCACATTTATATTTGGCATTGTTGAAGAGTTCTATTTTATTCTCCTCACCAAAATTGTTTTCTTGTAACAGTCATAAGCTGCCAGCAAACCCAATAATGTGCATGTGCTATGTTTGTATGTGTGTTTGTGCATTTGAGTGTATATATTATTGTTGTTTTTAACAGCAATTCTTTCCTCTTAGTACCTACCTAAAAACCTCTGAAAAGAATTATATTCTTTTGCTTTTATGGCTCCAGAAGTTTAAAGCTCTGTTTTTCTCACCATTTGGGGGGAGGGGTAAGGGGTTCTGTTCTTTATTTCTCTAAGGCCCTTGAATGCAGAGAAGGCTAATGTTTCTAAGCCATCTCTATATTCCTTCATTCTATAGACCTGTCTCCTCCAGAGATCCCTGGCAGCCACTGTTTCAGCTGGTATACGCGTCAGTATACCTGTGTCTTATGAGTATATAAATGCTACCAGTTCCTGGTCACCTAAGATACAGCATTACTTTAATTTCTTTATTTACAGGCTAGAGAGATGAACCTAGAACTATGTACACACTAAGCAAGTGCTCAGCCAATGGACCATCCTTAATCCTTGGGGTTTTGTTTTGTCAGGGTCTCATCATATATCTCAGGCTAGAATGGAGCACAAGTATCTATCTTAGACTCTCCTCAAAACCAGGATCCCCCTGCCTCTACCTCCTGGATATTGGAACTATAGGTATCCATCACCACAAAAGTTATGAGTTCTAAATCAACTGATGTCATATTAAGTTGGACAACAGTTTTACATAACTTGTTGGCTTAACGAGCAATTGTCTACAGTTATGTTGGTAAGTCCATACCTGAGTCTCACTCAGGTGTCTAATGCTGTAAGCAAGTATAGCCCCCTTGTGACTTGTCAAACTCATAGCCTCACAGTTTCTAAGCACACCAAATGTATTTCCACATTCATGTCATCTTGCCTAGACTATGATCTCTAGGATAGTTATGTCTGAATACATTTTATTTATTTGCTTTTTTTTTTTTTTTTTGAGTCAGGGTCTCATGTAGCTCTGGCAAACCTTGAAATCACTATGTAGCCAAGGATGACTTTGTTTTTCTATTCTTCTTGCCTTCCCTTTCAGAGTAGAGGTGGTACAAGCATGGGCCGTCTTGCCTGGCTTTCTGGGGTACTGAGGACCCAGCCCAGGGACTTGCACATAATAGTCAAGCATCCTACCAGCTGAACTATACAAACCCCAAAGTATCCTGTTAGAGTGTTAGAGCACCAATACCCTGAGAGCGATCCGATGGTCTTGTATAAACACACAGTACAGTTGGAAGGAAGCTCTGAGAACACTCCTCAGATGCACACGTCTATCTAGAGGTCTAGAAACTTCCATCATCCTGACATCAAATTGAAGGTGCCCTTTTCTCTGTCTCAACATTGTAGTCACTAATGGCCACAGGCACCAGGTCCCAGGTAGAGTTTCTTTACCTGCTGCCCCAGCCATGTGCTCATCCATACTGAGCAGCAGTTCCCAGGCAGCCGGCTGGATGTCTCCATACATCTCTTCTGTCAGAATTGGGGCTGCCTTGATGAGCAGAGACAAGGGAGCCGGTGACAAGCTCATCACCTGGGGGACAGATGCAAATCATCTTTCAACATCTTTTAAGACAACAGTTACCTCTTGAAACTCAAGAACCACCTCGCTTTTTTGATTACCCTGGGAGACCTTTAGGTTCTTTAAAACAGGAGTGGATTTAGGCGACAAGGCGTGTTGTAGACCTTATACTTCATTAGTTGACGCAAGTCAGAAAGAAATATTGATTTTGTAATATTTTCATCACGAAAACAATTTTAAAATTACTCAAAAAATTAACCACGGAGTATGGTTACATTTTTTTCTCTACAGAAAATAGTCAACAACCATGGATCTGTTCTCAGAGTTCTGGTAGATTTTTAAATTTTTCTTTCTTTTATTTTTTCTGTGTTAGCAGATTTCCACTGAAAACCACATGAGGTCTGTAATTCGTAAAGGACTCCATTTATAAAGTTAATTTCTGAAGGCAGCATGAACTTGGATGACATTTCCTTTTGAAATAATACGATTATACATTGTGGCTATGGGCCCAGATCCACTCACAAAGTTCTACTTAATTCATTCTTTCTGTTAATTTGGGTTATACACAACGGTGATAGCTAAGTCACTACTGTAAACATCCTAGGAAAACATGAAGAGCCCTTCGTCCCTAGAAGGGAAAGGGATGACTTCAAGCTTAGTTTGCAGGAACAGTAGAAGAATGTGCCAATAACTGGATTAGTGGGCTGATGTACTATTTTATTTAATCCATGCAATAATCTTTTGAGATAGGTATATTCCTATAATCTTCTTTCCATAGATGAGACAACAAAGAAGAAGGCAAATGAAAGTCCTCGTCCAAGTCTCAGAGTCAGAGAAGTAACTCAGCTTGTGAATCTAGACAGTCTAATTTAGGGTAGCCATTGCATGCTAATGGGACATTAGCTTCACTGGAGACAAGAGAGTGGGCGAGGTACAGTCCACCCAAACTTCTAGGCCTCATCCTGTGGCAACTGGCTGCCCAGCAAGAAAGGTTTGTCTTCCCTTGCACACAGTTAAGGGGGTGAGCATTCACGACAACACAGTGTCAGCTTCCATTTTGTCTCACCAGCCCTCATGAGAAGGATGTACAGGGGCTCTTTTCCTGTCAGTGCCCAATGCATGTTTCTGATCTGCAAGATAATACCTGAAGCCTGATGTACTTCAGCATTCCGGAGTCCTTTTTCCCTTCCAAGTTGACATCCGAAACTCTCTTCTTCAGGGAAGGCGTCCTCAGGCAAGACTTATCTGAGCACTAAGAGAAGGTGAAGTGTGTATTGAAGGTACTGTCACAAACGCACAGTGCTTTATGTCCCCCAACCCCCTGCCCATCTCACCATGGTACTATTTTCTAACTGAAAGTATAATATCAAGTATTTTTTTTTTTTAAAAAACAGGCCCAAACTTTTTGAAAAGCATTGGTTTTATTGAGAAAAGAGGGATTAGATATGATTACTAAGAAGTGTCTCCTTTACCTTTAAAGAAAGAGGGACACAGAGGTGGACTAATTAATCTGACCAAGTTGCAGAGCTAGCTAGTTATCGAACATGGGGACAATAAAGCTTTCTGATTTTCACTTCAGAAAGTTTGATTATCTTGCGTCAAGTGGTTAAAACAAAACAAATTTAAATAAATGTTAATGTAGATAAAACACACTGTATTCTAAAGTGCACACGGAGGCGTGTGGCCAGGGAAGTCTTTCAAGTGTTAAGATGGAAAGGGGCAAGCAGAGCTGCAGTGGAGGGGAGGGGAGGGGGAAGTTGAGAGGACCCATCATAGCAATATAAATTGTACAGGTAAAGTGGTTTCCTGAAAAAAAAAAGTATAGAAAACAACAGCTCTCCTGTCAAACTATGCCTTCACCCTGGCTCCAGAACAGGCTGTTTTATTTACACAAACAAAGGTGAGACAATGCCTCCATCTTACTCCCAAGGTGACAAAGCCTGGAAGGGTTGGCACAGTTTGGAGAAGAACTGGTCATTCCTTATTTATTAATTCCTACTTCTGATTCCTTCCTGTTTTTCTGCATTCCAGCAGACTCACACAGAATAAAGCTCATTTGTTTCACCAGGGTCATGCCAATGAAATACTTTCTTCCTCTATGCCAAAAGAAAAACTAAACGTCTTAAGAATTTTTGGCAGAGCTTCACACTGTAAGATGGAGATACTTTGAAAGAAAAAGCAAATCTACAAGTATACCTATGACCCAAGAAACTCACTTGAAATTCTGACAAAACAAAACAAAACAAAACAAAACCAAAAAAAGCAACAACAACAAAAAAACGAAATACAAGACAATGAATGAATCTGTTCTAGGGCTGGTATGGGACCATCTTTTAAAGTGAACCTACATTTAAAAAAAGGAGATCAGAGATGTAGCAGTGTTTTTGAAAGAAAAAGAATAAAAACCATGGTAGTACATGCTTGGGAACATAAAACACTTGGGAAATATGCTGTATAAACAGTGTGTGTGTGTGTGTGTGTGTGTGTGTGTGTGTGTGTGTGTGTGTGTGTATACATATAATGAAAACCTTTAAAAATAATTTCTAGCAATAGCTTCCCACAGAGATATAGAGATGTGTCTTCTGAAAAGGCTTGTGGTATTTAAAAATTCCTATCTGTGTCCTTTGTTTTTTTAACTCAGCAAATAATACACAAGCGTATCAGAGTATCTGGAAAAGACAGAAACTATGAAGAAAGCAGAAAATGCCCATATTCTCAATGTAAAAACAGTAATTTAGTCTTCTGTTTAGTTTCTCTCCCTTGATGCATCTTAGCACACAATTGCAAACAATCACTTCACTGTGATTTTTATGCTAAGTATTTTCCCGGGGGTGCTGGGTCATGATTTTACAAGTGTATCCATTTGTCCTCTGGCTAGCCGTTGTATCCTTTCATGATCACCTACAAATAATTCTTCTCCATTAAATTATAGGACACAAGAGTATCCAGTTTAAGGACAGAAATGCTGAGCGCTTACATTAGAGCCAATATGCTAGAAGCCACAGAGTTGAGTTTCCTTCTGCCTGCTGGCTTCTCATAGGAAGAGTATATGCTTGCACTTGTTCTGAGAAAGCATGGTGGGTTCCATGACACCTAAGGTGTGGCTTTCCCATCAGGGCCACATGCTGATCACAGAGTTTGGATGACTTAATTAGAGTCAGGCAGTAGATACCAGAGGCAGAGACGTGTGTATTGTGGGAGAGCACTGAACTACCTATCTGGTGTGACTCTTGACTCAGACAAAACTACAGTGAAAGTTTTTTTTTGTTTGTTTTTAAAATGAAGCTCAAGATAAAAACAAATCTAGGCATTAAATAGAATGCTGGTTTGTTTCCCATGGCATCTAGAAGTGGTTTCTGCAGTTTTGAATCTCAGTGGACTATATAAATGGTTAGAGTTAGACATCAATCAAGAATCAGTAGAGAATTCTAAGCTGAATAAACAAAGACAACAGAACAGAACTCATCACTTATAGAGGACTATAGTACAACTGTTTGCTCTAGGATAGATATGAATATACTGTTATGCAGCAGAGCAACTGTGATCACATGCAGGAAATGACCTATTGACATTCCCACTAGGAGAGAGGGTAGATCCTCATGAGGTTCTCTAAACTCTTATGAGGCACCCCAAGATTATATGAAAGGAAATTCTGTTGCCCAGGAGATATAGTCTGATGCCCTGGTGGTATAGCTGGCTGGAAGTATATAACTCATAGGTTCACTAAGCTGGGCTTAAATGGAATCCTTTCTTTGGTGTGCTGACTCCTTCTCTGTATGGAGTGAATAGATATTTTGTTGTCAGGGAAACGTATGTAGCAAGGACCTTATCCACTACTGATGTGCTTCTACCACAGCACCTGAGTCAAAAGAGACAGCCATAGGGGCATAAGGTCTCCCAGGGTTACTGGAGAAGGCCAACTACTTCCGTGTGTGTGTATGTGTGTGTGTGTGTGTGTGTGTGTGTGTGTGTGTATGTGTGTGTGTGTGTGCGCGTGCGTGCATGTATGATATGTATATTACTGTGTCTTTAAAAACCATCCATATTTGATTGATCTAGATTACATATGCAATGCAAAATCAGCCTGGACTGGTGCAAGAATCCTCCATACTTATGGGATTTAGCTTAAAAAGAGGACTAGGTACCAACAACTTACTCTTCTACAGTGAGAACTGTTAGGGGATAGAAAGAGTGTTACCATCTTGGAATGTTCAGCCTAAAACATAATATGTGCAAAGCAAGAGGAGATGGCCAGAGGACAGATTAGTCAGCAGAGATGATGCAGAGAGAGGCAGAGATGAGGAGCTGCCAGATGGTGGCTTTGGCGATGTATTCCTTGGGGGTTGGCTGTTTACTTCTCTGTCCCTGGCTTCAGTGAATTTGTTTGGATGGAATTCTGTTCTTTGTATTAAATGGTTATTGATTACAGAGAAACAATATCTAACTGTTTAAAGTAATGTTTTTACTTACTCATTGAATAATTCAAGAGTATTTATTGTGTAACCATATGCCAGGGGCTGAGCTAACATCTGCAGTTATGCTGAGAACACATTCATGGTGATGGCTGCCCTTGCCTCCCCTTTAAGGAGACATCAAAAAAACAAAACAGAATAGTGGATAGTAAATATAAACAAAAGAGGAGGTACATGCCATGAATCATCATTCAAGATAGAGGTAACATGTACTGAAAAACTGGGAAAATAGGAATTGCCCTGCCGGGTTCTCTAGGATGGATTTCTTTATGGTTTAGGAAAAAACACCATGCCAATGGAAGTGTGACTCTTTCCAAAAGGCAGCTAGACCCCTTGTGCTTCATCCATAGTTAACATGCAAATTTTGCACGTTTGTTATTAAGCAGTTGTGTTTCCCTTTGGCCTATTGATTGAGATATAATCTGCTCTTTGTCTCAGAATAGCATTGGGAGTGGCTTTGGAAAAAAATTCTGTAGGAAATCAGTCACCCTCTTGCCATTTGCATTGGCTTCACAGCATCTACCCACACTGGGTTCTTTCTCTCTCATGGGGAATGCATCCTTGACCCCAGTCTTCTGTTTTACTGACAGGAAAAGCTTGTTTTGTGTACTCCGGATCACTACAGTTGACCTAAAGCAAACAGCTAAGAAATAACTCTACTTATTTCATATCAAGCTAAGTGAACTTATACCCTATTTAGAACATAGTTCTAAACAATAGACCTAAACAAAATAGCCACAACTTCCTTAGCTTTCAGTAGGTATAGAAAAAAAATTATAGAATCCTTTGGTGAAGTCATCATGAATACAGAAGAATGAAAATATATAGAAAGAAAGAAAAAAAATCTAGCTTGAAGTGTGCTGAAGCCAAATGACAGAACGTATAATGAGTTCCTGAGCATTAAAGTGAAGATTTTCAGACGGCTCTGTTAAGTGGGATACAAAATATACTGGCCACCACAAATACATTCTGCCTAAACAACTAGCTCAAGAGGAAACACAGATGAAATGTCAGCTGCTCACAGAAGATTCGACCCAGACCACTGCTTTTCACCCCGACTGACTGCCTTTGTTCCATTTTTACTCCATTTCTGGAAGTAGTGGCACTGTTCATTCATATGACAGACTCAGAACAGACAAATCAAAAAATCACAAAAAGGGAAAAAGTGCTTGCATTTTGAAATACAATGTTTGTCACACACCATTAATATTTATTATTTCTTTACTTTCAGTGACTACTTTAATCTATAAAGCTTGAAGGCACATCTATTAGTTTTCCCTCAAAGGAAAAAGCCACAACAGAAGGTCACATGCCTGTTTTTGGAGCTTCCTGCCAACTCACAGGAGAGCGGCAGGTAGTCATACCCCCAAGTCATCCTGGTAATTCAGTCAATATTTACTATTCCTCTAGCACAAGTAAGTAGTTTGTTAGAATGTCATGCAGGATACAATGTGGATGATTTCTTAGATCTCAGGATTTATAGCTCAGTGTCTGAGGATTGTTAGGACTCAAAAGACAGAATAATACACTGAAGCCTCCTCTGTGGTCCTATTGGGTATGATTTCTATCTGCATATGGAACCTCATCATGGACCACAGTCCTCAGGCTGCAGCCATTGTCCTAGGTACTCACCTCTTTTGTGGCCAGAAAGTCCTGACCTCTATTAACATTGAAAAATTCTTTATCAAAGGCGATTCATTTCTTTATTGGAAACGTTGTCATTTTTTCCCTGCCAAATCCCCAGCTTTATTCGTCAGCTCTCAGTAGTGTGCCTCTCCACTGCAGCAACTACTGTTGTAATTTTACATCAATCTAGAACATTTGTTTGATTAGTGTCTTTCCCTCAGATAAGACATGACATTTGAAGAAAAAAGGACTTTCTGTGGCTCTTTGGCCTATTCCTGTTATTACTGAGACAGTCTTATGTATGTATCTCAGGCTGGCCTCAGACTCACTGTGTACCCAAGGAATAACCTGAGTTTCTCCTCCTCCTTCTTTCATCTCATCTGTGCATCACTACCACACAGTTTATGAGGCACTACAGATCAAACCCAGGACTCATGAATGTTAGGGCAAGTACTCTGTCAACTAAGCTACAACCCCCGTCCTCTTTGGTCCATTATTACACTCTGAGCAAAATATGGGCTCAGCATGGTTCTGAGGTTCTTTACAATTCTGTTGAAAGACAAGTGGATGGATAGTCAAATAAAAGGCAAATGAGAAAAACATAAGTAAAATTCCATTAAAAATTTAGATGAAATGCTAAGTAAAGAGAATAATAGTTATTAACTGACTGAGTGTGCCCTGTGCTTAACACTAACAAGGTATGGTTTCATTGAAGAGATGGTATGATGATTAGCTTTAATAGCCACCTTGACACAACTTAGACTCACTAGGAGACATAGTCTTAATGTGGGATTGGCTACATTGGATTGGCTTCTGGGGATATCTGTGGGTGATTGTCTTAGTCCTGTTAATCAATACCTGGTGACCCAGCCCACTGGGGGTAGCACCATTCCCTAGGCAGGAGGTTCTGAATTGTATAAGAGTTGGAAAAATCAATTCTTGAGCAAACAAGTGAGCATAAATATATGAATGTTTCCGTGGTCCTGTTGAGGGTATGATGTGACTAGCTGCTTTAAGTTCCTGTCCTATTGGCTTCCTTGCTAGGATGGACTGTAACCTGGAATTGTAAATTAAAAGTAAAAAGGTTTTGATATAAGCACCATGGTGAACAGTGAAATATTAAACATTGCTACATAATTGAACTGCATTTTTGGTCTGATTGTTCATATTCTCAAATTGCTTGTAGTATATATTATTGCCCAATCTAAGCCTGAACCTGGACTGTAAACTCCACAGTAGAAAGATCCTTTCTTCCTGCTTATTTTCAGTTAACAGCTTATCTGCTCTGATAAGTTTGCCAATAACTGGTGCATAAAGAATGCTTATTGAGGTGAACAAGTGTTACATAAAAATCTCTTTGTGAAGCTGGGCAGTGGTGGCACATGCCTTTAATCTCAGCACTTGGGAGCACTCAGAAGACAGAGGCAGGCGGATTTCTAAGTTCGAGGCCAGTCTAGTCTACAGAGTGAGTTCCAAGACAGCTAGGGATATACAGAGAAACCCTGTCTCGAAAAACCAAAAAAAAAAAAAAAAAAAGAAATCTCTTTATGAAATCATTTGAGGAAAGCATCTGTAGAGGAAGTGATAGCATTGCATGGAATGGTTATTTTGGCTACACTGTTCAGGGGCAGGTGGGTAACTGGAATTCCCCTTGGCAAGAGGAAGGCCGTCATGGTCACCTTCTTCTGCCAGCTCAACTGAAAGAGCAGCTTAATGCTTGGAAATGTGATAGGGTCTTGAAAGACTTCTTAGTGTGGTTTGGCTCATCTGTAGACAGTTGAGCCATTTATTGCTTATATGGCTTCATAATGCATACTTCTATTTGCTCTCTATTGCTGCTTCAACCAACTACCCAAGGCTGAAAACACCCCAGGTTTGTTAGCTTTACAGCTCAGTTCAAAGGAACTGGAAGGATCCAGTGCGTTTCCTGACTTTCTCTGAGGTTGGAGTTTTCTAGTTTGCACTGGGCTCATGGCCTCCCATGGCTGTTTGCTGTTGTCATCTGCTCTGCCCCTGACTCCGAGAAGTTCTTTCTTCCTATATGATGGAACATATAACGATACTGAGCCGATGGGACAATCCAGGACACAGCTTCTTTGTAAACTCCCTAACCACACCTGCGAAGTCTTACTTGTCATGTGAGGTGTCATGTTCACAGGTCCCAGGGAGATGCTCTTCTTCCTAAGGTTGCTTACCCATCATCACGATATCTCTGGATTTGTATTTATAAGGCAAAGCCCGGGGAAATATGCCATGTTTACTCACAAGCACAGACGAAGCATCTGCCTGTCTTGCACATATTTTCTGTCTTTTCTCAGATCTGTTATTTGCTACATTTGGTTTTGCCTGACATTTTATTTCCAGGGCAGATAAGACCATCACTATACGTACATCTTTTCTCCTGCCCTTGGTATATGACTCAGCGACTGCTCACTCACCTCTTTCTGTTTCTTGCCCCTCAGAGCTACATTGCTGATGTGGTTGCTCTCTCGCAGGGAGTCCACACTATCCCCATACAGCAGTTTAATGGCCCTGACCAGCCGGGCACAGGAGCGGCTGTGGTGCAGGTAGCAGTGTGGATGGCAGTAGTCCACATGTGTGCAAATGAAACTTTGTTGATTGCAGAGTAGGATCATGACCTGGAAAAGAAAAAAACACACACACATTTAACCAGGCAACAAAGGAGCAGAAGCACGGAAGAGGGGAAATCAGAAAGTCAGAGCATGAACTCTTAATCAGTGAGCAAACAACAGAAACCCAGTTACTCCCATAGGAGAATAGCTTGTCTCCTCTTGCTTGTCCTTTGTTCTCCCTCCATACATAATTGATAAAAGGATCTGCTAAAGACACTCAAACAATGGGTAGGGGGTATATGACTTCCAAATAATTTTAAGAACCTCATCCCAGCTCTTACATTGCAATAGTAACCAGACCGAAGAGTGTTCAGTGCTGAGTTCAATTCCAGAGTTCTCAAACTGACCCTGAATACTTGGGGTGTACCCAAAACTACCCTCAATACTATGTGGTGCTTGGAAACACTTCTGCACCTTTATTCTGGATGGTCATGTTGTCCTGGAATGTGAGTCCCATCACAAAGTCTCGTTTCAACTCAACCATGGGTTCTCTGGCTCTATCCACACAGTTGCTATGTGACTTTGAAGCAATTCTAGCTCCCTCTTAAAAAAAAAGTTTCAACTATATCTCCTGAGATTTCCCATTAGGATTCTAGAAGTGATCTTGGCTGATTTAAAGAATACAGTTATTTTAAGATAGAAATGAAGGGCCCTGAATTTGCAACTGAAATTTGCAAATTGAAGTTGCAATTCTGGTGCTCAGATTTAGGGCCTTGTTACATGCAAAGCACGCACATACCCATCACTGAACTACCTCTCTTCACCCCAGGTTTGTGGCTTGTGCCTGTTTGGCTGGTGCTAGGGATAGAACTCTGCAAACTGCGCATGCTTAGGCAAGCACACTATCACTGAGCCATGGCCCTAGACCCCAAGCTTACAACTTAAAAATGTTTTAAATTTTATTTTATGTATATGTGTGTTTTGTCTGCATGTCTATATGTGTACCACATGCATGCTTGGTGCCTGTGGAAGCCAGAAAATGGTGTTGAATCTCCTGAAACTGGAGTTCTGAGTGGTTGTGACCTGGGTTTGGATTCTAGGAACTGAACCCAGGTACATAACTTTTAAGGTAACCTTTCTTAAAGAAGACTATATAGAGAAGGCATCTGTCATGTAGGAAACTAAATGGTGAAGGACTGTGCACCATCCTAGATGAGAGCACAGTGCACGCACATGCAGAGGAGGCCACCTGAACCGACCTGGCAGAGAGACCTTAAGACCAACAGGGCTTGTTTATTCTGAGGCATAGATGAAACCAAAAGTTGTCTATATACGCTTGTCAAACTCAGCCAACAATATCTAAGCCTGCAAGGTTTTCAACAAATGTAAATGGAGTCTTGGTAGAGTGTCAAATGTATCTTGAGGTTCCCTGTGCATCTTCGGATATTCTGCTTTATACTGCAGTATGAAGCAGGCATAAATGAAAACTCTAACGTTTTTTTTTTTTTTTTTTTTTTGTTATTCTGAATCTGGTGAACAGGAGAAACATGAAGAAAGCCTTACACATGTACACCAACACACACACACACACACACACACACGCACACACACACAGAGCATATCACTAAACTTTGCCTCAGAGAATTCTCCTATGTAAGTTCTGATGTCAGCAACAGTGGTTTAGCAGTTTATAATCTATAACTTTAAAATCCTGTCCCTTACATTCCTTACTAGGTATATTTCTAAGATCATGCCTAGTGTTTTATACAATCTAGTATTTACCCTCTGTGAAAGCTCCTCCATTTATTGAGTGTGAGTTAGAATAACAACTCGCATCTCTCACCAATAGCATATGGCGAAGGTGTTGGAACGGCCCCTCCCTGACTACATTGCATATGATGATGATTTCTCCCTTCTCAGATGACTCTTTAATGAGGCTATTTGTCATGATTCAAGGTTTTACGTGGCAAAGAAATAAGAGCAGTTTCTAGCTTGACATGATGGCTCAGTGTGTAAGAGTACGTTGGTCGACACGAGGAAATGACTTTGAAAGCCTCAGAATACACAGAAGAGCTGGGTGTGATTGCATGTGCGTGCATACCAGCACTGGGAAGCCAGAAACAGGCAGATCCTGAGAGCTGGCTGACTTAGCTAAAAGGGGTCAGCTTCAGGCTAAAGGAATAGTATGGAGAGTGATAAAGGAATGCAACCAATACCCTCTGTTGACTGCTGCATGCACGGACAATGCATGCTCCAAGCCTGTTGACCAGGCCATCTAAAAGACCGCATTGCAAGAGACAAGCAGAAGACTTGAGGTCAAGCTGTCTTCCCAAATATGAGACATACAGAAGAAACTGAGATCCCAACCTTGTTGTACATAGCTCCCCCTTGAATGGTATGAATACCTCTGCTGGAAAAAAAAAAGGGTGACTTGCACAATAGAGAAAGGGTCAAAGAGAAGGCACACACTAAGTGTCTATGAAGCCATTTCTTTTTAGATGTTTGCTGACTGAATAGTAAAGAAGCCACCCAGAACCAGCTGACAAAAAGAATAGATATTGACAATTTCACTGCTCTGGGGAAATAAATATTGGATTTTATTTTTTTTATTATCTACCAGAGGACAGAGTGAATCCTTGCCATACAGGATAGCAGCCTGTGAAGCCTCTAAAAATGTCTATGTTAAGAAAATTCATTTTAGAGCAGTTTTAGGTACAACTTGAGCAGAAAGTATAGATAGCTCCCTAGCGTATCTTATGTGCATACATGTACAACTTTGCCTACTTGCAAGTCTCTGGGTCACAGAGACTCAGTTATTACAATTGGCCAGTGCTGACATATCATCAATGAAGTCTGTAGTGACTAGCAGGTGTCTTGCTTGGTGCTGCCCACCCTATGGGTTTCTACAAAATACACAATAACATTCTCTATCACTGTGCTCCTGTAATTTTTCGTCTGCTATGTCCATGAAAATATGAGAGTTTATTAAGGAACAAGACCAAGAGAAGTACCAGAAGTTTCACATATTTGAGATATTCTTTCAGTCTATGAGGAGAGAGCACATTCCTTTATTATACCGACTTCAAGGCTTTGCTCCAACCTATGCCCAAAGATTTTAAGGGAGGCTCCGTGCCTTTGCATACTGCCTATCTATCGGAGGCATGACCTTCTCACCTAGAATCTTTGTGTCCCATTCGCAATTTTTTGAAAATTTTTTTTGATAATTTTGTACATGAGCACTACTCTGTATTTACAGCAACCTTCTGTCAATGCTCATCCCTAACACAGAGTCAAAAACGACACTGTCCTTGTTCTCAGTTTCATGGTAGTATGTTTAAAATTGACCAGGATGTCTGGCCTATGTCATTCAGGGTATTTTGACTATCAACTTAGCTCAGCCCCTCATAGTTTTTCCTGACATATGGTGACCCACAAACTGCCCACATAACAAAAGTCCTTAGCATTATTAGTTAATTAAACACAATCCAGCAAAATAATATTTCCATTCTGAGTAGAGAGCCTCAGCTAAAATATGCTATACTTTCCGTTGGAAGTGCTCTGATATTGATAGTCTGTTTATCTCTCCAGGAATCTTTTTCAGTGCTGAAAAGAATTAGTGTTAGAGATTTAGATGAACGCTTACGTGAAGCCACGACATGTTTCTGTGGTAATTTTCCTCTGTGCCGGCATTGCTCATTCCCTCGGGCTCAATGCTGGGTTCACTTGCGCTCCAAGGACTCCCTTCTTTAAAAAAAGAACACCAAGAAAGAGTTCAGTGCTCAGTGTCCCTGGAGGCCATGCCAGTATGGTGTCATTGTCCATGCTTTTGAATCCAAGGGCAGACTCTACCATGACCCAGCAGGTTACAGGGCATAGGACTTAGTTGGAAGGAGTTTAAGAAGAGCCGTTCCGTTCCCTTAACCACCACCTGAACTAGCAAGTCCCCAAACAATGGTGATCTCTGCTAAAGTGGCATCCATGTTAAGACATGAGAGCAGAGGGAAAATAAAATTGTGAAGTCCTTAAGAGGAGCCAGGGACATATTCAGTGTGCCCAAAGCCATTCCAGACTGCCCAGATGTCACAGATGTGGCTAAGCAGGGACACAAACTGACCTGTACTGACATCGCAGGGTGATAAAATAATGCCTCCATTGGGTTGTGGCTGCACCGTACTACTGTCGTGGACATCAAGCTTGGCTTTGGGAGCCTTTTCAGTTCTGTGAGGGGGGGCCTTGGAGGGATTAAGGTGGTTTGAAATCAATGACAGCCAATTGTGAGCAAGCCTTGTGTCCTCTATGGGAGGAGTGAAGGAAATCTCACCATTTAGTTTACTACCCACAGAGCCTTGCCATCAAATCTAAAAGCTTCAAGGATTGTTTAAGTAGTAAGGTTGTATCTCTAGTACGATTACTTTGACTTGATTGGTGAGGCTATGTTTAAGATTTCAGATTATTCTGAACACAGATGGTTAGAATGTTCGTCCTGCAACAACAGAAATCACCCCTCCATCTCTCACTATCTCCTCCAAAAGTAAGCTGAATCTTAACTAATGCATAAATTAGCTATTTTTAAAGGCAAGGGTGGGTGGATGTAGAAGCATTTTCTATTTTAAACTTTCCTTGATTAGATACTCAGCTTCCATTTGACAGACTTTATCGATCATTTACCCACACTCACTGCTGCCTTGAAAGTGGAGAATGATGGGCAGGGAGAATGTGCTTGAACTTGTACTAAGCACTTGTACAGGCAGTCTATGAGCTCTACATTTATCATACTTAGTCTTTTCCTTGTCTATTCAGATGTTCATATTCTGGGCAACCACATGGAAGATCTGGAGCGTCTTTGTCGCCTACAGTTGTAACCTATGGCATTAGGGCTTTGATTGTATTTATAGCTCATCCTTGTCCACTTAACACATTTTACAAGAGTATCCTTACAGAACAATCAACAACTATTCCTGCCGGATGGTGGATGACAATACATCCTTAAAAGTAGGAGACGTATTGAAGACCTCTAGGTAACAGGTCTAAAGAACCAGTCCTTCCTGGGGTTTTTACTGTGAAATGAAGACTATAACATCAAAGTCCTTTGACGTTTGACCTTGAAGGTCCTAATGGGTAGAGTAGCTATACAAGCACCTGGAGTTCTAAAACTGTCTTTGTTGCCAACATATTTTTTTTTTTTTGTTCCCTAATCAACACTTTCTATGCTCACAGCTCAAAGTGTGGTCCTCGAGGCAGCAGCATCAGCTTCCTGGGGAAGCTTAGTTAAAATGGACTGTCCCAGAGTCCCACGTCATCTGCTGAATTAGAGTTTGCACTTGGACAGGACTTCCAGGCGCCACATGCACCTGCTCAAAAGCAGAGTGTGGCTCTCTAGAGAATGCATTGGTCTAAACTATGGCTCTGCTCTTGCTCTAGTCACATGGGATGAAATGGACTTGGCTTTTCCAGGACTTGAGTCCTGACTTCTTACCCCCCACGTCCCTGCACACCCCACTCTTCTATGTTACCTAGGTCAGTGACAGTGTCCCTGCTCTGGGACAGCTGCAGCTCCTCAGCCTCAGACTCTGAGTCCTGCCGTGATAACTTGCTGCTCTTTAAGCTGCCGACTCGGCGAATGCTGGACAAGGAACCCCCCTTCTTCACCTGGAAACTGCGGGTTCCTTTAATCTGGAGCAGTCGAGAACCTCCTATCCTGATCTTCCTGCTGGGAACTGTATTAAAAGAATAAAATAGGGCTTCCCCCGCTTAGTTTTTCCCAGCCAGTTTAGATCCACACTCTTCCCAATTTGTCTCTGATCAGCCAACTCTCAGCTTGATTGAGCAGCATTTCTGGATGGAGACCTTAAGACCAGCCCCCAGTCACCAGGTTTGGACAGGCATGAGACCGGAGTGACTAGGCAAAACTGGTGCAGTATCTTTCTTGGGCAAAGTACACATTTGGCTGGGAATGATTTGCTCTCATTCTGGCCCAGGGTTCACAAGCATGAGTGTCTTTACACAGCACCATCACCAAGGTCTGCTAGCAGATTTCAAACGCATTCTTATTTGGTTCAATAGACCCATACATTACAGTTTTTGTTTTCCCAGTGAAATGGGACTTAGAGAGTTCTGAGAACTGTCAGTGGAACACTTTTTTTTTGAGTAACCTATTAATGTATAAACACAAAGAAGCACACCTCTCTGGCAGACAGCAATAAGGTATACACTGCTCCTTAGCCAACACATTAAGACATTGTTTTCCTCAGGAGAATAGAGTGTGTGTGTGTGTGTGTGTGTGTGTGTGCGCGCGCGCGTGCGTGCGTGCCTATTTGATGTACTTCTATTTTCAATTATTTAGGGATTTCATAGCATCCTCTTCTCAATCAAAGGGCTAATAATATAGGACTATAAATGTTGCATGCCCTGTGCTTTCTTATAGTGTATACATAACAAAAAGGGCATGCATTATTCATGCTCAGTATTCTGGAAGAAACAGTCACCAGGGTGGGAGTAAAGTAGTAAAAGAAACATGTTTAAACTTTAAACTCACATTATAAAAATCAAAAGCACAATGACTTTTCAGGTAATATATACATTTTTCCTTTCTTTCAAGTTTTAATAGTATCAATAATCATAATAGTAGGATAAAGCAAGTTTTGAGGGCTCCAAAACCATTAGAAGAAGAGGGCTAGCTTTACATACTTAAGATCTGAATAGTACTTTTGATTCACTATTTAAGTCCAAGCTATGACTGTATTTTGAAATCAGGAAGTTTGTATTTAGGTTTGGTTTCTCCCACAACAAAATGCTTACATGAGACAATAATAAAACTTGAATTTTTTAAAATGTGAGTTAAATGTACACTTTCAACATCATATAAGGAGGTCAGAAGCATTCATAGAGAACAATTGAATGTTTAGTCTCTGGATTACTCTTGTGATTGAAAGAACTTAGTTACCACTGTTCTGCTTTGTGCAACCTTCTTGGAGCTTCCTGAGCTCATCTGGATAGAACTGCACATCTGGAAGGATTTTTTTTTTTCAGCACAGTTGTATAAATGCCACAAGAGCTATAGGAAGAACACTATGTTGTGGTTTAATTGTAACACAAGATTCATCAATTGTATTTTTTAATATTATTTCTAGGCTTAATTTAGACTTTCTGCTTAATTATTTTTAATGACTATTACTGCAATCTCATGGGTATTGAGAAATAAAGAGTAGATACAGTGATAATTCTTAGACTTTTAAATAGTGGCACACACTAATGCCTTTTGCTGGAGTTTATGATACTTTCAGGCTACAAATGGAACTAAATAACTTGAAGTTAGTAGGATCTGAAGGAGACTTAATTTTGAGAATTTTTTTCTAGCATAAAAGATAATTGGAGACCTCTCGCAGCCTTGAAAAATTAGGGTTCGGAATTATGACATCAATTAGTTAAAGGAGACACAGTGATGAGAATTCAGTCTTTTGTGAAATATGTCATCTGAGACTATATGCTACTGAATTTGAACTTTCATCTCCATAACAATAAGAAACTAGATTCAAAATGAAACAGACTCATTTGAATTGGATAATACATCTCTCTTTGCACACTGTATCCATCAGCAAATCCTGCTGCCTCCATGCTTTAAGACATCACAAGAGTTCAAAGTCCTGCTACCTTTTCTTTGGTCCATGCAACTACCTCTAATGGTTCCTTCCTCCCAGCTTCTACATGTCTAGTCACATACAAGGACCAACAACCTCTAACACATTTAAAATCAAATGCTAGAATTAAATTTCTAAGCATATCCACTAGACTCTGCCCTCTCCTTGCCTTTTTGATCTGTCTCCTTCTACTCCTCCCAAACCCATTCTCTAATAACTTCATTGATCCTTTTGTCCTCATTCAAATGCTCCAGGTTTACTCTTCATGACATCATGAACTATGGCCTCATAGTTGCCTCTATTTGAAACTATCTTATCTTCAGCCTTCTGTATTACTGAAATGCTGAATGAAAGTCTTTCAGTTTAATGCCCATTATTAGGACCTTCCCTCACCATATATCTTTCTATTCCAGATCACTGACATTGCCTTAATTAGTTTTACTTTCCATTACATATCTTGAAAGTCTGGCATTTTATGTTATTAACTCTGATGCCAATTGTGATCTGCTTATGAACAGAAATACACATGGGAATATGCTCTTGTTAATGGCCAACTTCTGGAAACTTGTAATAGTTCCTGGTATAGAGCAAGTGCTCAGTAGCTGGATGCTGAATGAGGAGATGTTTCTGTATTTTGAAATACTGGTTTTCCTTTGTCTTTGGGGCAGGAGTAAATTTATTTCATAGATTATGCTTAGAGACCTTAGGCAGATATTTTCAGTTCTAAAGGCTAAGTTCATGTTCATTTTCTTTGGTAGAACCTACTTGTTCATAAGTTGTTTATTTCAGGAGCTGACTTTTTTACTCCTATAAAAACAAGTGGTATGATATTAAAAAATAGTAATTACAGTTAGCAGTATTTCATTGTCATATTTTCATATTGGCTGTAGTAGTTGACATGTTTTTCAAACAACTTACAGAATATTTACAAATCTTTAGGGAGACTTTTGCCAACTAACTAAGAACATTTTATAATTATAGTCTCATTTTATCTATAGTTTTAGCTTTCTGTTGTTTATTTATGAGACAGAATTTATATATTAATGTATGTATGTTGTATGATAAAAATCACTAGGTGAGAGTTTGAACAGTAAAGACAATTATATAACTGATAGTGAAGTTGACACGTTCTTAAAATTAAGCAAATACTTTACTTTTAAAGATGATTTAGAACTTACTTGACTTACGATTAACTGGGTGAGTACTTTTAATTTTTATTCAATTCCTACAAATAACAATTATGGTAATAAGTTTGAGTGTCTAAAGACTGCTTTCTAAATTAAAATATTGTTGGTATATGTTTATAAATGGAAATTACCTTCATTGGATATATTAAATATTTGAAATCACATTGACTTGATACTTCTTTGTATCTGTAAATTGCTCTACTATTTATTCTTTTTAAACATGGCTCCATCCATCAAAATTCATCCAGATATGATGATGTAATGATATTTGTATTTAAAAGGTGGCAACATTCTGATGTTGAAATATTCAAACCTTTCTCATTGCATCTCCTTTCTTATGAGACTTGAAATATTTTGTGTTTTCCCTACATAGCATGATGGCACTTATTAACTGATTAAGGTCATCAAATATGCACTCATTCAATGTCTATAGGACACTAGAAAACATGTCAAAGTGCAACATCGACTTTCTGAAGAGATTTACAGATTGATTTAGGTGTAAAATTCTTTATGAAAATCTTTGAGGAGGAACACAATTTTAAAAATGTAAAAGTGAGATAGTGAAGTTATCATTTTAGATGATCCTTAAATGACTTCCTTTAATGCGATGTTTTCAGCTCCAGCTAGGATGTTCAGTGTTGATTTCTGATCTAGCTGTTCATAATGTAGGAAAATGAGGATGGCAATGGTAACCTATGATGTTGCTTCATTTGCTTTACACATTCATTCTAAGCTTCACTTGCACCGCCCTAATTAAGGCTCTAATGACGCAGTGAGAAGCTTGTCATTCGACTGACTAGAAAAGCACTGCGGTTTTAAAGGTAAGTCAGGCAGACAAGGTCCTACCGGGCCGAGCCATAGGGGACTCATCTTCATAGGCTCTTCCTCCTTTTCTTCACAATGTGATGTGTGTGAAATTGAACTTAGAATTCCTAGTGCCAAATGGCAGCTGAAATACAGCCGTTCTTGCTTTTGTCTGTGACCATGTAAGCGTAAGAAGCAATACAAGCAGACTGACTCCTAGCACCAAGGCCAAGTGGTAGGTAGTGAGGGGTGGGTGGGAAAGTGGGTCAGAGTACAAACTTGACAGCCCTGAAGAGGAATCAAGGGAGGCTAGCTTCACACTGGTCCTGACTTGTTTCTGTAACTAGCATGGGCAGCTCTACTTTGCTGTTGTTGATCTTTCAGTTTTTTTTTTTTATTTATCATCTTTCATATAGATTATATATGTTCTAACCTTTGATCCATTTCTGAATTGACATGTCATTAATTAACTTTGTGATGCAATAGAAGACATTATCCTATAGAAAAACATGGACATTGACAGCTCTGAACTGAAAAGTAATTAAGAATTTTGGACTGTAAGTTAAAAAGCTTTAAGCAGTATAATTTAGTCATACTGTTTTTAGTTGCACAAGAAATACATATAAGAATAACATTGACTATATACATTTATTTTACTGTTCCAAAGTCCTCTTTCAATTAAAAAAAAAAGGCAAGCAAAGTGATAAGGGATTGCTGCAGAACAGTTGAATTTGGGTATTTCCCTTTCTTTTAGGTTAATAAAATAATGGGTCATCTTAAAGCTGATGACATCTCACATTCAATGTGGTCAAAGGAGAATCACTGGGCTGGCACTGTAGCCCAAGGCATTCTGGCTGACAAGTTCAACCTCTAACTAGTGGCGTCTCCTACCTCACTGGGTGTGGAAAGCCCACAGAGTCAGCTCTATGTGGGGCCACGAATTTGGTCATTCAGGTTTTGTGGTTTAGACCCCAGATCAAATACATCCCGTGAGAGAGCCAGAAACAGGAAGTGACCCTTGCGTCTCCCTACCTTTCTTCTCTTCAGCACCTGCTTCCGATTTGATGGTGTGGCTGCTGCTGTGCAGAGAATCCTTTGAGTCTTCGTTTTCATCCAGAACTCCTGCGAAGCTGATCTTCCTCTCATATCTGTGCCTGTCCAACTCAGGGTCCAGACGAAGCCTGCAGCTCTCCAAGTCCTGAAATATCACAGAAGAGCATACAAGTGCTGGGATGTCCTGGGACAAAAAAAGCTTCTTTATCTGTCTGTCTGTCTGTCTGTCTGTCTGTCTAACTTCCTTCCTCCCTCCCTCCTTCCTCCCTGCCTCCCTCCTTTCCTTCCTTCCTTCCTTCCTTTCTTCCTTCCTTCCTTCCTTCCTTCCTTCCTTCCTTCCTTCCTTCCTTCCTTCCTTCCTTTCTGCCTTTCTTTGTTTGACAGGGTCTTGCTCTAAAGCCAGAAAGCTGATCTCATGGTCCTCCTGCCTCTGACTCAGCTTCCTCAGTGTTCCAGTGACGGACTGGAGGCATCACTTTCTATCTACTGCACTGCCATTGTGGCAAACTGCTCTTCATTCTGAATCACATGCAATTATATATAAAATACTCTTACTGTTTATTTTAAATTATGGTCTTAAAAAATATTCTTGAATAGTAAAGTAAGTGTCCCCTAACTAATGGCTTCTCATCATGTGTTTTATTTCCCAACAGCACAGAACTTTGTTCTTTTTTTATTTTATTTTATTTTTTCTTTTATTAGATATTCTCTTTATTTACATGTAAATTTTTCCTTTCCCAGGTTCCCCTCCAAAAAACAAACAAACAAAAACAACAAGAACAAACCCCTTTTGCCTCCTCCCTCCCCATGCCTGCCACCCCACCCTCTCCCACTTATTGGCCCTGGCATTCCCCTACACTGGGGCACAAAACCTTCACAAGGCCGAGGTCCTTTCCTCTTACTAATACAGATGTAGAGGCTCACAGCCATTCATTGAACTGAGTACACGGTTCCCAATGAAGGAGTTAGAGAAAGGTTCTATGGAGCTGAAGGGTTTGCAGCCCCTTAGGATGAATAACAATTACTAACTAGTACCCTCAGAGCTCCCAGGGACCCAACCACCAATCAAGGTGGGACTGAATGTTCTGGCAGCATGTGTATAGTAGAGGATCGCAAATTCGATCAGCACAGAACTTTGAACTAGCTTCTTCACCCTTTAACTCTTGCTCCAATGTCTGGGAGGCATCTTTCGCATTTGCATGTTAATTACATAATCAGGCATTGAGTATAAACACGTGACTCTTTTAACTAACACGCTGTGCAGCAAACAGGTCAGCCCCCCCCCCCCCCCCGGGGGGGGGGGGAGAGAGCCCGGCCCCCCCCGCAGGCCCCCCCCCCCCCCCGGGAGAGAGAGAGAGAGAGAGAGAGAGAGAGAGAGAGAGAGAGAGAGAGAGAGAGAGAGAGAGAGAGCCTCAGCCAGGCCTCAACAGCAGGCCCCTGCCTTAGGAACAACTCACAATGACATAAGTAAGAAGTGATTACTTTTCTGAGGAACTCAGAATACTAAGGTGAGAGATAAGCAAACAGAAATAATGAATTCTAAGTGTAGGAGTTAGATATCAGATTTCATGACAATAGTAATAAAATAATGGTCCCCAAGTGATTACTAAACCCTATATCCCCAGAGCCTGAGAATATGTTGTTTTACACTGCAACATGAGCTTTGGAGGTAAAATTAAAGCTAAGAACTTTATGATTATTTCAACCCATTAGCTAAGTGGACCAAATTTTATTATATGTGTTCTTAGAAGTGGAGGGCCTCTCCCTGGCTGTGGACAGAGGAAACTTCAATACGCTATTCAATACCACCTCTGAAGACAGAAGAAGGGTGTAGTAGTTTCTAGAAGGTAGGAAAAACATCAAGGAGGTATGTAGATTCTTCCTCTATCACAGAAAGATTACTAATATGTTGAATTTAGCCTAGGAATGCCTGTCTTAGATTTTGACCGGAAGAAATGGAAGCTAATGTCTGCACTGTTGAAAACAGGTATACTTGCAGAAGTGAATAGAGGGTGCCATCCAAGTAACCTCGAGTGAACTGTCTTAGCACACAAGTGTGGGAAGTCAGCTCAGGTTTGGGAAAATGCATGTGTGAGCCAGAGCCATTATGGGGAATTTTGTATTGAGGAAATTTCTTACTCTCATTTATAAAGAAGTTAGGACAAGAAGGGGAAAGCCCAGGAGTCCTCGGCCCCGCACACAGAACTCCAGGCAGCTAAGAAATATGGAGAATAGGAGACATAGTCTTCCCTGGGGAAGAACATACACCAATGGGTTATCCAGTACCAAATGGTCAATCCCAAAAACATACACACAAGTAATATTATACAGACCGGGCAAGTTGGACTTATGTATTTAAGAATATATACTTATATACATATATATACATATATATATATATATATATATATGTGTGTGTGTGTGTGTGTGTGTGTGTGTGTATGTATATATACACACATATATGTGTACATAAATATGTATATCTGCATATATATATGGATACTTAAATATACATTGTCATTACAACAATTATTGAAAAAATAGATTATGAATTTTAAAAAGAGCAAGAGAGTTTTATGGGAGAATTTGGATGGAGGAAGAGAAGGGAGTAATGATATAAATGTGTTATAGTCTTAAAAAGGAAAGAATAAAAATACACAAAGCTATGTTTCCCAGTGAGAGTGCTGGTGTCCTGAACAACAGGTCTCAGAACCTAGTTCAAGGTGAAGGAGACATACTTTTTTTTTTCTCTTGTTACTAAATGACTGAAGGGTGCTGTTCTGGTCTTGGATTTTGTAGGTTTCTTTCTTTGTGCTTCCTGTAACTCTTCTAGTTGCTTATAGAATCTCTGTTTGTCACAGGCCCTGCTGTGTAGCCTAGCTTGTGATCCTCTCAGTGCTGAGATTCTTGATGTCTGTCTGCTGTCATGGCAGTGTTGTGTGTGTGCTCAGGCTAAACAAATGTGGCTGGTTAAGAAAATAGAAGGATTCATTTTCACTGACAGGTCTCAGGCCAGCAACTGCTCTTCAAGGAGATGTGATTATTAAGCTTATCCTCAGTGTATGATAGGCTACGTGAAAGAGAATTCCTCACAAGAGTCACTGAGGTAGAGCTTTAAGAGATAAAGGGCAGAACAAAAGTGACTGAGCTAAACAAGACATGTTTTTATGAAAATTGCAGCTATTTTGAAAACGTGCAATCAGAGTACTCTATGCTTTCCCAAAGACTGTTATTAATCAGGAGGTTGAAAGGAACAATATTGAAGGGAGTCTGCAGGTTGGATATTTTGTTACGCTTGACTTTAAGCTGAGTGCATGCATCAGATTGTCTTGGTTTGATTTTATAGTGTACTTTCAACAGATCGTTAAAAAACGGCAACTCAAAAAAAAAATACATGTTGAGTCAATAGGATATCACAGAGGGAAGTAGCTGTAGTTTCCATTTCCAACAGTCAAATTGTACAGTTTTGCAGTCCCAATGAGGCTAGTTTTCTCTGGAAAACAAGCATTCCATTCATAAATCTTTCCAACTTGAAAATGCTCACTTTTGTTTAAGGATTTGAGGAAATGGGTGTTCTAGAACATTGGAAACCTAAAGCCAGAGCCTGTGCTCTATGGTAGCAGAACACTGACTCCTTTCTCCAGCTTCTGGACCCACCCTGGGACTGGGGTACTGGTCTTATTCATGCTGTTTGGTTTTAACAGCAGGAGAGGTGGGTTGTAAAACACCCTTAAATAGAAGTTGGTGTGGAAAAGAGAAGGTTTTGATTGGCTCCACAGGTTAAGTTGCTGGCTGACTGGGATGAAAGAACCATTAGTTTCTATCAGAGACTCATAGACCCAAGGGGTTCCCTGTTAGCCTACACTCTGAAGATTTACAGGCTTTGTATAGTATTTATATGTGTGGTGAAATAAATAGTACATGGCATATGACTGTATTTTTATTTGCCAATATGTATAGTGTGTGTGTGTGTGTGTGTGTGTGTGTGTGTGTGTGGTGTGGTGTGCCATGTTTTCTGCCAAACCATAATCCATAAGAAATTCTTTGAAAATGACATGTTTGGAAATGTCAAGAATCTAAATGCTGACATCACTTATGTCATACTATAAACTAGAAAACTCTTTAGAAGTAAGCTTCTATATGAACTGAGGAAATGTTAATACAAAAGAAAATTGGGTAATGATTTCTGAATAACATTGGCTATAAAGTCCTCATTGTTTGTAGGGTAAAGGGACATGGGATCCTAGATATTTCCATCAGAATTAGTGGTGATCACCACACTGTCAAACACTGCACCTGAAAGTATTTCTCGAATGATTTCTAAGCCAACCTTGGAGCTATTATTTTATAGATGAACCAGATTGTGTTTTTATGTCCGAGAAGCCTTTGGTTAAAAACTTAAATTACAAAACACGTAAGATCTTTAAGCATTTAAAAATGCTGGGAGTGTAGGAAACCTAGCTGCAGTTCCTTGTTTTCAAGTAGCCTGGCTCTTGACACCACATTGCTTCAACATACCACGAGGGGCTCAGTGCGAGGTCTAGGCAGGCAAGAAAAAGTCTCCCTCAGGAAGGTGGTTATCTCCAGGAGAAGCTGGCAAGCTGCCATCTTCAAGGCAAAGGGACAGCCACATTTAGAGGGGTTCACAGTACCTAAGAAAAGAAAAAAAATTCTTCATGAGAAGACAAACCAATAACAAATAGAGGGTCATGGTGTGATGGACCTAGCTACATCCATGTGAAATCAAACTGCACATGAGAATATTTTCTACACAACCTCAATTTACCTACTCCTGTCAGCATGACTTGGGCATGGCCATCCACCTCTCTTCTTCCACTCTGCAGTTCTGTAACGGGTGCTTCAGTATTAAAGCATCAGACAAGCAGAAGTCAGTGTTTCTATTTACAGTGCTACAGAGTAACACAACCCAGCTCCAGTGTTCCCAGAGACTATTTGGTGAAAACCGAAATTGAAAGTGGTCTTGTATTCAGTGAAGTCTTGACGGCATATTTGACAACCAGCTTGGTTTGGAGCCCTCAAGTCCTCCCAACTCACTTCAGGAAGGGATGATTCTTTGGCCTTCTGAGAGCTGGGATGTTCTTTCAGCTCTAGTTTCATGATATTTGTGTAACACAGGTACAAGAGAAGATACTGGTCAATGATATTACACATATTTGTTTCTTTGTAAAAGGGTCTCTCTACATAGCCCTGGCTATCCTGCAACTTGTCCTGCATACCACGGCATCCTACAACTCAAATAGATCTTGCTACTCCCTATCAGGTGCTAGGGTTGTAGGTATAAGCCACTACTCCCAGTTTACACTACACATTTTAATATAAGCTCTCCTGTCACAGTATGACACAGCTGTGCTAGAAGCAACTGATAGTCTCTTTTGCTCTATAGAATATAGTTTCTTTTTTACTTTGTCAGACATCCAATCCACTATGGGCCAACTAATTGAATTTGGACTAAATACAGATACAGGAAATAACAGGATTTAAAACAGTCAGGACTGATTGAGAGATCTGTATTAACATGAACCCTGTATAAATATCCTGATTACTTTATCTTCAGAAAAGAATAAGGCCATCTAGCACTCTGCCACTTATAAAGGAAAGAAAATAGTTATCAGTTGAATAAATCAAGCTATCAAACGGTCACATTATCATTATATATCAATAATTTTAAAAATTCCCAAAATTGTCTACGAGCATAATGAGATTTCTTGACTGAATTGTACACATGATTTTTCTTTTGACATAAAAGGTAGATGTTACAATCTTCTGAAGACATCTGGCCTATTTTTACCTCCAGAGATCCATTGCTTTTTCTACATAGTTAAGACATGGCTGGAAAATCTGCCTCTCACTAGGAAGGGAAGGGATGAGCTAGCACAGAATTTCCAAACAGACATGTGGTTGCGTTATATTTAGCTTTGGAGTGCAAAGTTAGCTAAACCACACATAACAACCTCGTAATTAGTTGACGATCACAAACATCAGTCGTATACTCCACAGAGGATATAGGGCTCTAAAAGTTACCTACATGTGCAAAATTAAAAAACAAAAACAAGGTGGACATTTCATTCCTTCTTAAAAAGGGGAATCAAACACCCACAGAAGGAGTGGCAGAGATTAACTATGGAGCAGAGACTGAAGGAAGGACAAGCATATAGCTATCTCCTGAGAGGCTCTGACAATACCTGACTAATACAGATGTAGAGGCTCACAGCCATTCATTGAACTGAGTACAAGGTCCCCAATGAAGGAGTTAGAGAAAGGTTCTATGGAGCTGAAGGGTTTGCAGTCCCTTAGGACAAACAACAATTACCAACTAGTACCCTCAGAGCTCCCAGGGACCCAACCACCAACCAATGACTATACGGGGTGGGACTGAATATTCTGGCAGCATGTGTATAGTAGAGGATTGAAAATTCGATCATCAATAGGAGGAAAGGACCTCGGCCTTGTGAAGGTTTTGTGCCCCAGTGTAGGGGAATGCCGGGGCCAATAAGTGGGAGAGGGTGGGGTGGCAGGCATGGGGAGGGGAGAGGCAAAAGGGGTTTGTTCTTGTTGTTTTTGTTTGTTTGTTTGTTTTTTGGAGGGGAACCTGGGAAAGGGAAAATTTACATGTAAATAAAGAAAATATCTAATTAAAAAAAAAAAGAGGTTAAACTATAGACACACAGGGAGGGGATTCTGGGAAAACATAAGAGGATGTATCCATCTATAAGCGAGAGAGAGGTGAAGGGTTTCAGAAGACAATGACCCTGCTGACACCTGCACCTTGAATTGCTACGCTCTAGAGTTGAATTGTAAGAGATTTCTGATTTTTATGCTGCTGAGTCTGTGGTACTTTGTTGTGGCAGCACTAGTGAACAAATAGCTCCAGCTAACTATCCTTTTAGTGACTTCTGTACAAAATAAATATAGCCTATAAATGTACACTTACAAATACAGTTATTCATAAAGTATTTTGAAACCAAAAAAAAAAAAAAACAACAAAAAACCAAAAACAAGTTTGTTGAAACTAGGCATGGCAGTAGAAGCCTGTACTATATCAGCTACTCAAATGTTGGATGCAGGAGGATTTCAAGGTCAAGACCACTCTGAGCTACACAAGAAAATCAATGAGTGGGCAAAATGAACAATAAAAATAACCAAATACCAGCTACTCATTGTAAACATCTGGATTTGTATGTTTATTTCTGAGGTTCTCTGGTTGGTAGTTAACTTGGCTGTGATCTAGTGTCTTTCCTGATTATTAGCTGAAATATCCTGTCACAAAGAGCACAGATGGAGCTCTACATGACCCAAATAAAATACTGATGTACCAGACATAACATATGAATGAATGGAGCTTTTGGATTTGATGTGGATTGCATCTTGTAATCTGTGAGGGTGTACTAATTTAACGTTCTTTCAGCTCCGTCCATTCTAAATGACCTCTGAGTGGCTTCTAACATATGCCTCTGGCTCGCTGGCATTCATGCAAGCCTTTACTAGGTTTTGTGACTGCTGGAAAGGTCACTCTCTAGCATTTAGTATATGAGTGAAATTAAACACTAAAGGTATTCAAAACTAGACTAGGTTATCTTCAGAGTCAACTTTTGTCATTGAGTTGATATGCCCACATAGAAATTCAGTATTTTATCAGCAGAGTTGTTAAGGTTTTTTCTCACTTCATAAGATATGAAAAGAGAACAAAATAATGGGAAAAAGTCCTTGGTGCAAAAGAGGAAAGGAACATGGTGAGAGATTTCCTTTATTGTTTTAAAATTTTTTCTATTGCTATCATCTAACTATCATTTCATACTTTGTGACACAAGGTTGGGGCAGATTTGGTATGCCTTAGCCAAGAGTAACCCTTAAAATATAACCAGAGAACTTGAATTGCAAATGAAGAGGAAAGGTTAAATGGAAAGATGTCACTGCTTCCATCATGGAAAGATGCAGATTCCACAGCCCAAACTGGAATTTTCACTCAATAAAATGATGCACACTCCCTTAGGCTTGTATGGTACACAGCATATATATGTATGTACAAAGTGATTCTTTAGAGGGTCTAGCAAGAATATGCTTGTTTTTAATTCTATGACAACTCTAAATAGATATAGCACAGGACAGTCAGAGTTTAAGCAAACTTTGAATTTCTTATTAATACTGGAATATGCTTTGATTAAACCATTCAACATTATGTTCTTTGGAATGCATCTCTTCATGTGTAGCACAGTGTATAAACTTGCTACTATAGGTGTGTGCACACGAGCATCGGGATACACATGCTTGTGCATGCATGTGGAGGTTGGAGATTGATGTCAAGTGCGTTTCTTGAAAAGCTTTCCACATCCAGAAATTCTTCCTCTCAGACAGGCTCTTTCAGTGAATCTGAAGCTCACCCCTTCAGCGGGGCCAACTGTTCAATGAGTTCTATGGACTTCCCTGTCTGACTCCCCAGTGCTAAGGATACAGTTTCCTACAACCGTATCCAGCTTTTTAGTAGGGCTTTTGAGGGTCTAAACTCAGGTCCTCAGGCTTGTGCAACAAGCAGTTTCCTGAATGAACCATCTCTGTAGCCCCTGCGAAGCATTTCTTGTTCAATTCTGCTTTTGCATGGTGCTTTTATTTCCCAAAGCAGTAGCAGGATAAAATCTGGGAGGGGGAGAAATAGAGAGAGAGAAAAAGACACACACACACACACACACACACACAGAGAGAGAGAGAGAGAGAGAGAGAGAGAGAGAGAGAGAGAGAGAGAGA